>PVIY010007220.1:0-14489 GCA_004026745.1 Myrmecophaga tridactyla | reverse complement strand
TGAGACCAGTGATCCCCGACATTCTCCCAGCCCTGACATTTGGGGTCCCATTCTGAGCACTGTGAGTGGGTCACCCACAGAAAGGAAAAGGAAACCAGCTGGAACCAGGGATGGCAATTTGGTCAACCCACATAATTCTGAGTGCCAGGCTCACACCAGGTCTCCATGGTGTGAAAATGTAATAGTTCATCAATAATGACAGTGGGACCAAAAAATGGTTGTGGGGTGGGGGCGGTTGCAGAGGGCAGGGGACCCTGGCATCCATTTTCCATGAATCAGCAAAAAATCATAAACGCTGAAAACAAATCTCTTAGTGCCATCACTTCCCCACCACACAAAACACACACCTTGGGCCATTTGCCAGTGAACTCTGAAGCATGATCATAAATAATTAAAATGAAATTACAGTTGTCAAAATAAATTAGTGAAGAACCAGAAGCCTCCATTTTCTCCTTCTCCTTGCCTCCTGGTAACTATCTGCTCAGTGTTCTGTGGAAGCTGCTCTCGGACAAAGGGTCTCCTGAACACCGGGACAAACAGGTGAGATGCAGTCGTGATGTGAAGAGGGCAAGAGGGGCACCTCAGGGGGCTGGGGGTCACAGAGAGGGATCTCCACGTGGCCTGCAGCCATGGCACACCCCTGAAGTCTGGGGTGCACAGTGACAGCACCTGCGGGCTGGGCCTCATTCTGCAGGCCTGAGAACAGGGGGCTCTGATGGCTCCAAGACCACCCAAAGCCCAGAAAGTCCTGACACAGAGCCTGCAGGGGGCTCGGGGCACAGACGGAGCCCGGGAGCCTCCACTAGGGACGCGCGCCCCTCCCGCACCTCCCCTCCCACCCACATACACTCCCAAAGGTCCCACGCTCCCTGGGAGCTTGCCGGTCCAAGGGCAAGAATGATCTTTCCAGGGCTTCGGGTGAGGGACCCTCCTCCTCTCCCCCTTCCCCGGAGCAGGAATGGGGCCTGCGGCCTGGGGAGCCACAAGTGGCAGAAGCAAGAGCGCTATGGGTTGAATCGTGTCCCTGAAAAAGCTATGTGGAAGTCCTAACGCCATAGCCTCAGTATTGAACTTTCTCTGGCAAACAGGTCATTAAAGATGGAATTAGGCAACTGCACATGAGGTCACAGCGGATGAGGGTGGGCCCCTAATCCATACGACTGGTGTCCCAGTAAATGGAGAAGAGCAGACACTCACAGGGGACCAGGCAGGGACTGGAGTGACGCATCCTCAAGTCGAGGAAGGCCAAGCTTGCAGGCAGCCCCGAGAAGCTGGAAGCGGACAGGAAGTTTCTCCCTCAAGCCTTCCGACGGAGGGCAGTGTTGCCAACACCCTGACTTTGGACTTTCTCCAAAAGCGTGAAAGAACACCCTTCCGTTATTCTCAGCCACCCCGTATGTGGCACTTGGTTGCAGTGGCCACAGGAAAAGTCTACATGAGGTGTGAATGCACTGGCAGTTGGACACGCATCTGATCTTTACAGCTGCCCATCACAGGCTAGCTGCCACCGCCGTGTGCTCGGACACTGCAGCAGCCGCCTACCCGTCTCCTGCTGCCCCAGCTGCCCTCCTCTCTGGCAGGACAAAGGGCTGCGTGGAGGCAGGACTTCATTATGCCCACTTCCCAGATGTGGAAACTGAGGACGAGGGAAATCCCCTGGCTCACAGTCACGCAGGCGTGCAGTGGGACGTTGGCTTTGAGCCCCGGCAGGCATCTTCACATCATCAGGAACGAGGGGACTGGGCAGTGGCACCCATCAGATGCTGTCAGACCTTCTTCACTGGAGGGGCCAGTGAGGAAAGAGTGCTCCCAGCAGGGAGGCAGCTGTTGCACAGACCAACCTGCCATGGGGCTGGAGAGGAGGGAGGCGCAGCGAGCCAGCAGGGCCAGCCCACAGGGCCTTGGGAGCCACAGTGAGGAGAACGGATTTTAAATGTGAAGGGAAGACCCTGGAGGATTTCTAATGGCAGAAATGGCAGCAACTGTTAGGTGAGGGCTTGGGTAACGCCAATTTCTATCCAAAGCCAGTTCCCCTCTTTTATGCATCAATCAAAATGGTACCACTTCCCTCCTTAATCCAGTGAATCACAATAAACCTCAATAACTGGCATTTACTAAGGATCCACTGCATGCCAGGCCCTACGCTGAACACTGCGACAAACACTTCCTCAAGGAATCGTCACACCTTGGCCATGAAGGGGTGAATAATCATTATTATTCCCATTTTAGAGATGAAGAACCTGAGGCACCAAGAAGTTAAAGGACTTGTCCAATATCCGAACAAAACCAGAATCTAAACCCAGGTCTGCCTGAGCATCAAGCCCTCATGTATGCAATCACACACATGCGTGTACACACACACACACACACCTGACTGTTTGGTCTTTAGGCCCCTGGGTACCAGGAAATACTTGGTGGGGGTGGAACTGGTGGCATCTAGAGGGCTGCAGTTTTTCAAACGAAGCTTGACCATGACTCTTTCTCTTTCTCCTCTTGCTGGGAGTCCAGAGGCAGCCCCTGCGCGAACCCACGAGCCAGAGCCCCCAGGGAAGGGGCCGACTTCTCCCTCTTCTAACAGCTCACATCCATTCCCGATGAAGCAATCAGAGCTCGGGAATTAATGGACGTGGCTCTTGCCTTCAAGTCCCACCCGCTGACAGATCGCCTAATTCCCCCTCCCTGAGCCTGAAGCTCTTGGAAAAAAAATGCAGGCGGCTTGCTTATCTTAGTGTGGGGTTGCCGTGGAAACGGCATCCCTTGTGAGATGGGCTGTCATAACATTTCAGTGTGCTTGGAACA
Source organism: Myrmecophaga tridactyla (assembly GCA_004026745.1). Lineage (NCBI taxonomy): Eukaryota > Metazoa > Chordata > Mammalia > Pilosa > Myrmecophagidae > Myrmecophaga > Myrmecophaga tridactyla. Next base: position 11,690 of record PVIY010007220.1, on the reverse strand, counting down.
CTTAAAGACACAGCCTCCTCCTCCTCGGGGCTCTGGCCCATGGGCAGTTGTCAAAGGGCTGGGCAGAGGCTGGGGAGAAGGATGGGGGTGGACAAAGCACTAGAAGGAGCCCTATCTTCAGGAAATGTCAGCTTTCATCCTTCTGGGGCGTAGGGTCCCCTGGAGCCCGGCCAGCAAAGGGCAAGGCTTAGACAACGAATGCGTGGCAGGTGGCGTCTAAGCCAGGCAGTGTGTCCTGCACGGGGCCTTTGTGGTGAACTCTACCTGCATCCCCACTGATGCTATAACGATCCCCATCTGACAGAAGAGGACACCGAGGGTCAAGGAGCTCAGGTCATCACAGCAGACCCTGTTGGTACACTAAGTAACCAACTATCCCAGTTTAGCACAGAAAGCCCCGTGTCCTGGGAAACCCCTCAGTGCCTGGTAAAGCAGGACACCTGGTCACCACACCTTCACCCATTTCCCCTCAGCTCCCTCGTTGTTCCTGCGGACCTGCCCTGGCTTCCCGCATTTGTTTCTAGTGCCTGCACCTGGGACTCCAGCAGCCTGCCCTTGGGCTCTGGGAGTCAGAAGCACCTGGGAATTTAAGTTCGCTCCACCCCACCTCCCTGCCAGTGTCTGACAGGCTGGGGGTACGAGAGCCCGGTCCCTGGCGTCAGGGGAGGACAAACCCCGAGGTGTAAGTTACTCTCGGAGCGCCTCTGCGGAATCAAACAGAGGCCCCGCTCTGCTTTGCCTGAGCCCCCACCCTCCTGCCCCTTCCCTCCCCCCTCCCCCTCCCCCGCCAGGCCCCCCTGGGAGTGCACCCTCAATCCGTCACTGGACCTGCTTCAGGGACACCTGACCTCGGTCCTATGCCAGGGTGGGCTGGAGCCGTCTCATGACCCTGCTCCACTCTGGTGACTCCCTGTCCCCTGCAAACCCTGGTCTTCAGCCACACTGAACTGCCTGTCCTTTCCCCAAGCCATCCCTCTGGCACCTCAGGCGTTGGCACACGCTGCTCCTCCATCTGCTTCGCCTGGCACATCCTTCCCAGGCCTCTCCTCCCCGCTCCCCACCCCCTCGCCAAGGTCCATCACCTCGTCCCAGGGGCCTTTGCTGGTCCTCACCCCTGGTGGGGATGACCTTCCTCTTGGTTCCACATCACCTCCATCCCACCCCACCCCACCCCCACAGAGCACCACCAAAGCCTCATTTCGGGGGATCTTCAGCTCCCAGAGCCAACAGTGAACCCCTGGAGTGCAGGTGCTGCATCTTCATCTCTTTATTTCCATTGCCCTGCAAAGGGTCCATCACATGCAAAGAGTTCATGACCAATGAATGAGTAAATGGAAGCACATGTATGTAGCACCTACTGTATGCACAACAGCCAGCAAGACAAACATCACAGTCCCCCCCAGGCCTGCCCAGTGCCCACTCCCACCTCTCCCCCCATCACCTCCCCACCGTCACCCACTCCGCTCCAGGCCTTGAGCTCACAGGCCTGTCATGCCTCAAGTCCTTTATCCTTGACCTTCCTTCTGCCTGGGAATGTGGGAGCTCGCTTTTCCCACATTTGCTTTTGGCTGTTGCCTCACATCTTTAGGTCTCTGCTTAAACATCAGCCCTTAGAGAGGGAGCCCTCGGTTGAAAACTGGTTCCCAACCGCCCCTCATTGAATGTCTGTCTGCCTTATGTTATATTTATGTTACATATATTTAAATATAATCATTATATGAGCCAGTAATAAATCTATCTTTATTTATATACATAATAATTATAAATATAGATTTGCACAATACACATATAAATATTTATTCTACACAAGTAAATCTGTATTTAATCTCCCACTGGAGTGTGCGCGCTGTGGGGGAGGTGGGTTTTGATCACTGCTGACACCCAGTACCCACAGCCCTCTGCCCATTGTAGGTGTCCAGGAAATATTTGTGAATGGACGGAGAAGAGGCCAGCCCCAGATGGAATGCTGAGAGACCACCCTTGCGGAGGGTGATGCAGGAATGAAACTCCGTGGGCTGTCACCTTCCCAAGGCTGCATGGCCCTGAGCTGGGAGTCGCCACTGGGGAGTCGCAACCTCTGGCCCCCGCATTACCCCCTGCGCTACCCGGGACCTCTCCAGTGACGCGTCACACGGCACACTGCTGAGGGAGCCTCCCCTCTTTCCAGACCAGAAGCGCAGACCTTAGTGACTGGTCCTCTGGCAGACGGGGACACAGTGGGACCAGCAGGAGCAGAGAGTCCCCAGACAGGTGACCTCTACCCACAAGAAGGAGGGGAGGATGGCGGCAGCATGGGCGGTAACTATTCATAATAGAACCGGACCCCCCCACCAGCTCCTCACTCAATGTCAAGGCTTGCAGGCCCCTCACTGGCACCCAGATGGAAGCTCTCCAGCCTCTTCAGGGGCCCTGACGTGTCCATTATTAATTAAACCCATGAGCCAATTAGCTGAACGTGTTGCATGGAAATTGCGATGGATGCACTGCAGGCATGCCTCCCCTCGCCCCCAGGGGTGGGAAAAGCAGGGGTCAAGTGAGCCTGGCCCCAGGGCCCACACCGTAGACCTGGTGTCTCCCAGTGGCACAGCAGTAGGGCAGGGCCTCTTCCCACTGGTAGCCACTCCCAACCTTGTTGAATATTCTCGAGAAGAGAGGAAAAGTGAGAAAGTTACCCCCAGACCCCAAAAGCTCCGGGGGAATGGAGTCCCTCCAAAGACCGCCACTCAAATGGTCTGGGGGTTTGAATGAAGAGCTGAGAGCCTTGCAATGGGGACAGTGCAGCCTTCACTTCCTGAGGGCTCAGAGATGGTCCTGGGAGAGACCCTGTACTGGATGCACCCCCATGAGTAGGGGGGGATGTCTCCCACGCAAAAATGTCCTTTCCTGCAGGGATCGACAAGAGGAAGCTAGCTTTAGGATGACATCACCCCATCATCCTGTCCTGGCTACCAGCTTTTGTGTGTCCAGCCCTGCACTGACCTGCTGTCCAGCCCTGTGACTGAGCTATCAGCAGTGACCCTTTGTAGGTAGGGAGGCTGAGCTCAGAGGGGCTTGTGGGACTCTGAATCCCACTTTCTCCCCTTTTGGGGTATCTTGTTCTGCTTGTCCAGGTTCCATGTTCCTTGCAATGCCTGTCAGCCCATCGCCTTTTCTGCTCTCTGATAGCTCAGAGCGAGCTGGTGCATGCATGCACACTCACTCCTACACACTCACACAGCCATCAGACCCCTTTCCTGGCCCCTCCTGGCCCCAGGATCAGCCAGGGGCATATAGTGGCCTCGGCCTTGGGGACAAGATGGGGACACCGTTATATACTCCTGACAGCTCAGAAAACCCCAAGAGACCCTGCTCCCTTGTGTATCAGCCAAACCAGTGTCAGGGTCCCCAAAGCACCCAGAAAAGGACACTGACCTTCGGCCCCTATAGAGCCCTCCCATCCACCCACCCCCGCCAAGGATGGGGAGGAGGTAGGGCTGCCTCTCCCAGACCCCTTGGAGACACCGTCTGAACACAGATTATTATTGTTTTTTCCTTTTCCAAGGCTTGCAGTATCTTGCTGATAGACTATGAAAATAAAGACTCATTTCCTACTGATCTGGAGTATTTTTTCCTTCTCATTCCACAAATACCGTAATTCTAGGTTTACGGCACACAGCTCACCCCCAGCTGTCTCCAGGATCAGCGTCACTAATCTTGGAGCGTCTTTGAGAGCACACTGCTTCCTGCATAATGTCACATCCAGCGCCCACAGGCTGACAGGACTTCTCTGCTTGCCAAGGCCAGCGTTAATTTTTTGTTTCACCAAATTCCCATCAACTTCTGTAAGATATCATGATCTGCCTCTGACAGATGAGGCGGCTGAGGCTCAGAGAGGTTAAGCTACTTGCCCTAGGTCACACAGTAAGTTCATAAAAGAACAGACCAATTACGGAGTGCTTTTTCCCTTAGAGATTGTAAAAGCCAATAGAGTATTTTTCTTCCAAAGTCTCCAAATTGGACGATTTCATCCCAGGGTCAGCTGAAAATGGGCAGAGCCCGACAAGATCTGGCATTGCATGGTTGCTCTATCCCCCTGCCTGCGGATTATTTCTGTTGGGAAGTGAGAACCCCAGCTTCTCTAGTAATCCCGGCTCTGCCTCGCGTAAACACTCTAAAGCTGCGAAAAGTCTTCATTGATGAACTCATGGCACGCTCTCCTCCCGGTGAATGAAACTGACTGACGCGGGTAAGTTATTACGAGGTTGCCGCAACAGGAAACTCCCCAGGCCTTTCTTCCTTTGCTGTCACGCAGCTCTCTGGATGGAGGCGGGGCTCTGAGGACAGCTGCGGAGCGGCCCGCAAAGCGGGACTGCTGGGCCCCTCGCGGTTCCCTCCAAGCAGCCTGGGAAGGCCCCGGCGCCCCGCCAGCCAGGGCTGCGTGCAGGGAGGAGGGCGGCCCAACGCGTGGCCTTCCCTCGGCTTGGCTCTCTCCTCTCTCCCTGGAGCAGTGGGCGGAGAGCTGGTGTGAAAACTCCCCCCTGCGTCCTGACTGCCTCCAGCCTGTCCAGCTCCTCCAAGAACAGCAGAAACCAGCCACCTGCGAGGCCCCACCAGCTCTCGCAAAACACTTCCCTTTGCTGGAAACACCCTCCCCAGATGGCCTTTTCCCACGTGCCGCCTGCTGCTCCTTAAATTCCAGTGGATAAAGTGGATGTGTCCGACCCCCATTGGCACTGGCCACGCCTCCAGCGCCCCGGAACCGCCTGTAGCAGGGGCTCCCACACTGGACCGTGACCCTAAGAACCATCCCGACCCCCCAGAAGGTTCCGATGACCTGTGCTGTCCCAGGCGCTGCTGCCAGCCACGGGCCCCCCTGGGGGAGGGGCAGCCTGGGACGTGGGGGGCCCCCCGGCTTCCCGAGAGCCTCAACCTGCCACAGAGGAGTTCCAAGTCCCTGCACGACCATGGAGAAAAGGCATGAGGAAAAAATGTCCGGCCAGCTCCTCATTCTGCCCTCCGGTTTCACAACCACGTACTCATCTGCACGTCGGGAAGGCCGGTGCGTGCCCTGCCAGAGAGCGGGTGAGCAGACCAGGCATGCCGGGCATTGCAGCCCACTGCAAACATGCAAACGCCAGTGCAGTCTCTGCCCTGGGCTGCAATGAATGAGAGGCTGAAGGCAGACCCACGGCCTGGGAATCGAAGGACAAGCCGGGGAGGGGGGCTGAGAGCTCCAGGGGGCAGCTGCAAGACCAGGGAGTTTCCCATCACTGCTGAAGTGTCCCAAACCCCAGCCGAAGGGTCTCTGGGTCTTGCCTGAGCAGAGATGACAGTCACTCCTGCCATGTTCATTCAGTCTGGGCTTTGGACCTGGGCCAGCGCTAAGCATTTGCATTGCATAGGGTCTTAACTCCCATCACCACCCAGAGATCAGTTATTATTATCTACATTTTACAGATGAGGAAACTGAGGCAGCGGGAAGCTAGGAAGCCCAGGCTCTCTGGCTCCTCCCTCACACCCACTTCCCCCTCACTCCGCCTTCCTGCTCTCCCCAGGGGGGTGAAAGGCCACTGCTATGGCCAGCGACGCTGCTGCCCAGGTGTCCGAGGTCGGACCCCAGAGTGAGTTCTCTCAGCTCCCCACCAGCCGCGGCAGTGGGAGGGTCTGAACCGCCGGGGGTAGAGGGCCGTGAATTCCGATTCCGGAATCCCAGAGGTGTTCCTCGCTAGCTGCGGGAGAGCCGATTCTCCTCGGCCGAGCCTCAGTTTCCTCATCCACAAAACGGGAATCCTAAAAGCACCTACTTTAGGGCACTGTTGTGACGTTTCAATGAGCTAGTGCCGGAGAAGCGCTTAGCACACAGGAGCACTCACAACTGGAGCCGACACTGCTATTTTTAAAGAGCCGAACTTTTGTCCCAATTTGTTTAGATTTGGAGGCCATTCTATATTTATTGCCCTCAAACCCTCCTGCCCCACCCCACAAGCAGCAAACGTACACCCCCTAATTATGCCCTCCCCTGGCTAACAGTAAAAAGGGTGCGCGTTCCTCGGCTCACCCTAAACAGAGACAGAGGGAAATGGGACACGGTTAGAAATGCAAGAGGCCCTCGGTGTACAGGTAAGGGGGATATGGCCACATTCCTGAGGCCACTCCAGATCCCCATGCAGTTGCTATCTGCCAGCGGGACCCCAGGTGGGGAGGCCCTGACAGTGCCCTCAGGACAAGAGCCACCAAGGATGACAAGAAGACATTTCGAGGACATCACTGAACTTTACCCTCACCCGACCCAATGCCCGATACCCAGGCAAAGAACCACAGAGCCTCTCTTCCTGTTGGCTGCCCCCATTCCTGGAGCTCACCTGTCCCTCACCAAGAAGAGGCTGGGGCAGGCAGCTGCTGGGACAAGAGGCTCCTTACCAGCAGGGGACCTCAGGCAATACCCACCCACCTTCTTGGAGCCTCAGTCTGCCCATCTGTCAAATGGGAACCCAACACCTGCCCAGCTTCCTTTACAGTCGTCAGGTGCCCTAAAGAGCTGGCATTGGGTGTGCAAACGTTGTACACCCCAAACTGCCAGACATTTGGGGGCCTGCAGGCTGCCATCTGCGGGTGCTGCCTCTCACCTGGTCACAATAAAGCTGAGGAGTCAGGGGGCCTGCTGTCGGGGGCACATAGCCAGGCGGGAATGCGGGGGGCTAACCCTAGAGCAGCCCAGAGCGAGGCCCCGCTGCTGAGCCTGCCTCTCAGGCCGGCCCAGGGGGCATCAAGTCACTTGCCCGCATCCACAGCCCCCTGACCGTGCCACAGCCAGCCTCGCAGCTGCCCCTGCACTGCCAGTTAGCAGGTGGCAAGAGAGGGAGGCCCCAGGAGCAAAGCTCTGTTTTGCAGAGACCAGCCCCTTGTCCACAGAATGAGAGAGAAAGGGGACGCGGGGAGCCTCCAGACTAAGGAAACCACAGACGTTATAAAACCACCTTGCCAAAGCCACAAATATTTTGTGGAGAAAGTTCACTGGGGGCTGGAGCGTCGGCCCAAACACAAAGGAGGCATTTGAGGGTGAAAACTGGCTTCGAGGGTGGGGGTGAGGGGCAGTGGGAGGGCAGGGGAGGACACATACCTTCAGGAGAATATTTTTTTATCAGAGGAAATAAAAATCACTTATTTTTCTTCCCTTTTAACAACTGCAGAGCCGCAGGGTAAAATCCAGAAGCCCCATAAAGCTACCTGTTAGAGCAGGGCTCAACAAGTATTTGCTGAATGGATAAATAAATGAATATTAAATAATGAATGCAGAAAAGCCATAAGGGAGGCAAAAAAAAAGCAAGAGAAGAGTAAGTACAAACTCTGCGATGGCAGATGGCGGGTTCTGGGGCGCCACGGGTGGTTCAGGGGGTACACGGGCCTTCATGTTTCTGGGTCTGAGCAGTGGTACTAGAGGGTTCAACGTATTGTTATCATTTAAGGCCTCATCTGATTTATAAATATTCTTTCGCATCTCAGCGACATTTACCAAAAAGCACTTGAGAAGGGAAGTAGATCAACCCTACAGGGCCCCTGGAGGTCAGCACCAGCCATGCCCAGATTTAGCGTGGGGCTTTGTCTCACTGCAGTGGTGAAGGAAGATTCAAATCACCATAGACATTTTATTTTTTACTTTTGGGGGTAAAAGTAAATCCCCAAAAGTCCAGGAATCGTCTCCCGCGTGGAAGGCAACCATCAATATTTTTAATGGTACGTTTTATTTATCTTGCACTCCTCATTTTATAGCATTTGCCACTGGCATTATTGGGTTTAAACTTCAAAGGAAGGATTCCAGCTGTCTTGGGGGAAAAAACTCGAAACCAGAAGACGTGCGTTCAGTGCTGGCCCTGCCCTCACCACTGCGAGACCTCGCACCAGCCTTCTAAGTTCCTGGAGCCTCAGTTTCCAATGAGCTGTCGGCCTTGCCTGGTGGTTGCCCATTAATCGCTATTGACTGGGCGCAGAGATGTGGGCCACAGCAGCGAAGACAGCTGTGCAGGGGTGGGGGAAGACAGCGGGCAAATAATGTTACAGCAATATCTCCTTAGACTGTGTCCAACATGTGACGTGAACAATGCAGGGTGCCCAAAGAGCACAGCGCACAGCCCAGTTTGGGGGACAAAGCTGGGGGCATTTAATGCCTGAAGATGCTCTCAGAACTTGCAGCCCTTTTGGAAAGGTAATCGTTTAGCACGACTGTTACAAAGGCAAGAGTAGAAATGACTATAGAGAAAATGGGGTGAAAGAAAGATCACGAGCCAGGAAGGGGAAGTGGGCAAAGTAGGGCTGAGTCCCGCTCACACACAGCAGAACAAGATATGGACACTCTTTGGTTTAGTTGGCAAGTAGCCATTGCTCTGAGTTCCAGAAACTTCCCGGAGCCAGCCCAGCCCCTCCCCACACCTCAGCAGCTAAAGGGGACATCTGGCCCAGCAGGGCCCTGGGACTCAGCACGATGGCCAGTGTCTACTCTGACTGATCAGTGCCCACTTGCCCTTTTGCATCTCAAAGGAAGGGCTTCTAAGTTGCAACTCAGTCTCTCCCACCACCAAGCCAACGACCCAGGCCAGGCCCTGGCACCCTCCCACCCAGGACCCACAACAGAGCCAGGCTCGGCCCCTGGGGTCCAAGGAATTTTCCCTGGCGACGTCACCCGGAGGCTGAGCCCTGGTGGAGGGAGGACAGCCAGGAAGAGCGTGTGCCCAAGGAACAGCCTCTGTGAAAGCACCTCTCAGGAGCCAGCGTTTAGAGCCTTGAGGGGCTGAGAGAGACCAGCATGCACGGTGCTGGCACAGGGGCAAGGTGGGAGAGGTACGGGGGGGCGGGAGGGGCAGAGGCCTGCACTCAGGGGTCGCGGGGCTTTATCCTGAGCGCCTGGGGGGTTGGACAGCATTGCAACAAGGTCAGGTGCTTTTCACAGCACCCCCTGGCCGCGGTCCATACACCCAGCCTAAGGCAAGGCCCCTGAGACGGCTGGGGTGTCTCCTGGATACACATGCTGTGATGGTTTTCCCCATCTGCGGCTTGCCTGTGCATTTTCTTACATGTCTTTGGGTGAGCAGATGTTTTTAATTTTGATGAAGTCGAATTTATCAAGTTTCCCTTTTATGGTTACTATGCTTAATGTCCTAAGAAATCCTTGCCTACCCCGAGATCATGAAGACCTTTTCCTCTAGAAATTAAAGAATTCCTGTGACTCAATAATAAAAGGGCCAGTAAGCCAATACAAAATGGGCAAGAGACTTGAACAAAGAGAGATACCCAGATGGCCAACCAGCCCCTGAAAGATGCTCAACTTTATTAGCCAAGTAGGCAGATGCAAATTAAAGCGCCGTGAGATACCATTACACAAGTACTAGATGGGCTAGAATGTAAGAAACTGGCCAAACCAAGTGCTGGCAGGGCCGTGGGGGAGCGGGAGTTCGCTTCCACGGCTGGCAGAAGTGTAAATTGGCACGTGCTGGAGCAAAGCTCAACAGTTTCTTATGTTTAAACACACACCTACCTGGTAACCCCGCCCACCTGTCCATCCCAGCAGCTCGACAAAGGTCTGCTGACCTCCTACCGCGGGCTACAACGCGACGAGGTAAGACAGTGTCCCCGTCCCCAAGGAGCTGATGGCAGTCGTCCTGCACGAGCCTGCGCGTCTGTCTCTTCTCCCTAAAGACTCTTCATCAAAGACAGCACGCGTGCCCATGGAGACTCACGTGGAGACTCACACCCAGACGCTCACGGAAGCTTGATGACAAGGTAGCCCCAAACTGGGAACAACCGAATGTCCACCAACGTATGAATGGAGAAGCTAATTATAGCTATTATTAGAAGGTGGGACACTGCGCAGCAATAAAAAGCAACAGGAACACAAGCTACTGATACTTGCAACAATGTGGATGAATCCCCGAAACAGCCCGTGGGGGAAGCCAGACCCAAGGGGGCCGGGCAGAGGGTTCTGTCCCGGTAGGCTCTAGAACAAGCACAGAGAGCAGGTCAGCGCTGGGCCCCGGGGGGGCACCAAGGGATGCAAGAGAACATTCCGGGCTAATGGAAAAGTCTGTATCTGGAGGGAGCGGATGACACAGGTGCGCCCACGGCTAGAACAGACTGAACCATATGCTCTAGATCTGCATATAAATCATACCCCAATAAAGTCCGTGGTTCACTGGGGGGGAAATGCTGCCAGATGAATGTTTATGAAGGTGCTTTGAGTGTTTTACCAAAGACCCAGGGATGCGGGAGGCCCCTGGCCCACGGCCCACGGCCGTTAACTGCCCACCCAGCAGAGAGGGGCTGATGGCCTGCGGCAGGCTATTAAGGGACGAGAGGAGGCTGTCCCCACCTCCAAGGGGCTGGCGGCCGTCCTTCTGCGGGTGTGCATGTGCGTGTGCTTCGCTTCCCGGGAAGTGTTCCGCCACAGTCTCCAGTGCCCACCAGAGGCGGTGCAGCAGTATAAAGGGCTGCCCGGGCACGGTGGCTCAGTGGGAGACTTCTCCCTGCCACGCGGGGGACCCACGCTCGATCCCCGGCCCGTGCACACAGAACCCCCACCCAAAGGAAAAAACAGTTGTGAACAAAATTTCCTTTGAGATACATATCACGTATCTGCCTCCGTGTGTGTGATGTATGGATTTAGAAATAAATGTTGGGAGACATAAAAGAAAAGAAAAAAAAAGCAAAACGGCAACTCAGCCACCCATGGGTCCCCGCAGGCAGCCACAGCACCTGGACCGGCATCGAGGAGCACCCCTCCTCCAGAATCTGGGTGGGGAGGGAAGGGCCTCTCGGGGGCAGCTGGGGGTGGCAGGCAGACTTCCAGCATTGTTCCACTCGCCTGCGCCAGGCGAGGGGCTTGCCAAGCTTTTCACCGAGAATCGGCAGGATGGGGGTGAGGGTGTCAGGCCCGGCCAGGCCCTCGGGCGACGCAGCAGATGCACCTTCCAAGCACGAGTCGCTGGCTGCTCCCCAGCCTCAGAGAACCCTTGAGAACATCCTATTTCCCTAATGTGGTGACAAGCCAGTCCTTTCTCAGCTGCTTTCACTTAGAGAAACTGACCAAATGTTACGGACTGAACTGCGTTGTCCCAAAGACATGGCCAGGTCCTGACCCTGGCCCTGGGAACGTGACCCCATTTGGAGAGAGGGTCTTTGAAGATGTTATTGTTAAGATGAGGCCAAACTGGGTTAGAGCCCACCTTAATCCAATAGGACTGGTATCCTCAGAGCGGAGGGAATCTGGACCTCAGTAAGGGGCGGGAGGGGGAGAGAGGGAGAGATTGAGGCCCAGTTTTACAGATGGGGAAACTGAGGCCTGGGGGTGACAGGACAGCCAAGGTCACATCTTAGCAAGGGGCAGAGACTGGGGTCCTGAGTTTCTGATCCCAAAAACATGTATCAAGATCCGATGTTTTCTCCTTAATACATCTTAGCACCACAAAGGAAATGATGGACAGTGGACTGTAACAAGAAGGCAGGCACCAGGCAGCAGAGGCCAGGTCTCTGTCTGCTCTGCCACTATCAATGTGTGCTGGGATGGATGGATGGATGGGAGGGTGGATGGATGGACAGATGGGTGGATGGATGGGTGGGTGGGTTGATGGGTGAGTGGATGGATGGATGGATGGGAGGGTGGATGGATGAATGGGTGGATGGATGGATGGGTGGATGGATGGATGGATGGATGGATGGATGGA
>PVIY010007219.1:16284-83445 GCA_004026745.1 Myrmecophaga tridactyla | reverse complement strand
GGGGGGCATGCTGGCAGCAGCGGTGGTCATGCTAAAGGTGGGAGCAGTGGCAGTGGTGGCAGTGGTAGTGACAAGGAGGGTTCAGATGGTGGTGTTGGCAGAGATGGTTGAGGCAGTGTTGGTGGCTGCGGTGATGTTAGCGCAGAGCCAGATCCCACCATATCCAAGGCAGGATCGTGGTGAGGATGATGTGCTTACCCTTCTGTCTGCCAGATTAATCTCTCACCTCCTCCTGCATGGAAACTTGATTCTTTTTCATCTCTGTGTCCTCCATGCTAATGCTGAGTAGGCACAGATGTGTGGCATATTAGGGCCCTCACACCTGTTGACGAGCTAGAAAAAGCAAGGCCTAAGCTGGACTGGAGAATCAACAGGACAGATTACTTTCTGGAAGCCCTACAGGGAGTGGCATTTTGTTCTCTCTGGTATCCAGAAGGGAGTTTTGAAACTAGATCTAATGCCAGTCCTTACCAAAGGTCAGGGATGTTTAATTTGATTGGTATCATCCAGGATGAAGTGTATGAGCAGGGGCTGGAGAAGTCTCTGGGAATGATTTCAAAGTAAATTTCCAGGCAGTGATAAGGAGTGCAGGGGGCACTTATCATAGATATTAACAGGATATAGGCATTCTCGGGAGAACCAGCAGTATATTCCTCCCAAAGGACGATAGCCTACTAATGCCGGAGAAAATAACATGTGAAATGTTTTGACCAAAGCCTCTACATAAAAAGCTCTCAATTTATTGGCTGATATTATTAGTATTAATAATCTTCAATAACATAATTATCATAATTACCACGTCCAGACAATGGGATTGAATTTTAAATTCAGACCTCAATCTCGATTTCAGCAGGACCTGGGAGTAGAGTATAACACATGCTGAGAGCTCAGAAGCAGAGGCAGTGGTAACAACAAATAGGATATAAAAACAGAAACTTCATTGTGTAGATCAGACCATCAAGGCATGGGGTAAGGGAAAGCCAAGAGGCTGTGAACACGAAAAAGTCTGTCCCTCTCTTACCTCCCTGCCTGTGTAGGCCACAGAGCAACCCACCAAATTCACTCCCACCCCCACTGGTGCCAGGCCTCCTAACGTGCCCTGTGCCCTGATCAGGCCTGGTTGGGCCTTGACTTCTGTAATTGAACAAGGCTGGGAAATGCGGGGCAAAGTCACAACTTTGCCAAAGGAAAAACAGAAGCCATGCCCCAATGCTGGTAAGCCCAGATGTAGCCAACACTGAAACCAAATGGAAAAACCCCAAATTATACTTTTAAATGCAAAGTATTTCCCTTTCCACCAAGGAAGGCAAATTTTCTGGCTGCCCCCACAATACTACTTTTTGTCAAAGGTAACAGTCTGAAACATGATGGTAACAGATGATGAGCTTGCATGCCTCATTATTTCTCCAAGCACATGAGTAGAAATATAGCATGGACTGTGAATCCTTTGTGTAAAATGTTCCAAAGATATCAGCCATAATAGTGGGTATATGTATGTTTACATATCTATACAAAAATATTTGAACAGAAGGTAGCACCAATTTTTTAAAAAATATTAATATTAGTCATAGCAGACCTTTCTTGAATTATAAAATTAACTTTCCAATGGGAAAAAAAGAATTTTTTTCTTGTTATGAATGGTTTTAGAAGAATTGTTATACCAGTATTAATTGCTCTCCTGAGCAAATTTAACTCCCCTTCCATAAAATAACATCACCTGGTCTTAAATATATACCCTTCTAATTTATAATTGATGGCTTTAGAGTCTAGACCAGGGGTCGGCAAACAAGCCTATGGGTTATACCTGGCTCATTGCCTGTTTTTCATAAATAAAGTTTTATTGGAATATAGCCATGCTTGTTAATTCATGTACTGTCTGTGGCTGCTTTTCATGCTCATCGGAAGAGGTGAATAGTTGTAACAGTGACTATATGGTCAGCAAAGCTGAAAATATCTCATCTCTGGCTCTATACAGAAAATGGTTGTTGACCCCTATTCTAGACCAGTGGTTCTCACCTTTTCACATTAGAATCATTTGGAGAGCTTCTAAAACTCCCAAAGCCCAGAACTCACCTAAATCAACTAAATCAGTATCTCTGAGTGGGACCCAGGCACCAATACAAGTAAAGTTCCTTGGGTGGTCCTAATGTACAACCAAAGTTGGGAGTTACTCTTTTTATTGCCAGAGCCTGGGGTACTGGTTCAGTCGTCATATTCCCTGAGCTTTAGTTTCTTTATGTATCTGATGGGTTTCAAAATCCCTACCATGTAAAGCTGTTGTAGGTGCTCAGCCAATGTCATCTTCCATTCTTACCAAAAACAACCTATCAGCAACAGCAACACAAAAACCCTTCAAATGAATAGCTACTTCTCTGATAAATCTTTCCTCACAGCTCATTAAATTTTTGTTTCAGTATACGATAAATGCTGATAGTCTTTAACACCTTTCCTTAACATCTGCTATGGGCCCCTTTTCTTAAATGGAGGGTTTCCCAAGACAGCCTCCTTTATAATGGGGCAACTGTGTTGAGGAAGGATACACAGCCAGGGACAGAAGGAAGGCCTCCAGGTAAGGAAAGGCAATGACTTATTAAAAGAGACTGTTGCCTGTGAAAATGAAAAAGCTTTATATAACAGTATAGATGATACTAACTCTGGCTTCTAATAAATTCTATTTATTTCTTTAGGGTGCTGACTAGTTAAATCAATGGGTCTCATTTATAATGAGATATAGATGAACACCATCTAGAATCATAACTATTGCAGCAATGCATAATGGAGAAAGCACACCACTTTTATAACACACACACACACCCAAACACAGCATGAGAATCAAAAGAACCGAGTTCTAGTCCCAGTTCTTTCATTTACCATTTATGTGGCCCTACGATGATCAGCTCCTGTCCATGTCTCTGAACTTTAGGTACTCTCTTTTTATTTCTCTGAAGTGCAACTCCCACAGGGTTGCAGTTTCTGAGATGTCCAATTCAATGAGTCTGTGACCTTAGCACACTTCTAGTAACCAAACCTGCCATCACCATTTGGGAAAATTCCCTCTGACAACCCCTTCTCCAACATACAATTGACTTTTTTGACTACACAAACACTCAATGCTTTATTTGACAACTCTTCATTTGATAAGTATCTAAACCTCTTATATGAGCTGAGTATTGTCCTAGTCTTTGGGGACTCCAGGATTAAAAAGAAGGATAAGTGCCCTTCCCTCAGGGAGCTTGCATACTTGAGGCTGATCTGAGATGCATGCCAATATTTCACATTCTCACAGCATTAGTTTATTTTTCCTTTCAGCAATTCATTACTATTACTATGCATATTTTATGGATAATGGAACTGAGCCCTGATGGGGTTTAGAGAGTCAAGACTTTAGTCTGTCCTTTTCTCCCATATCACATATATGATCCACATCTCGGATCTCCTGTATCTATAAATATTCCTGCCACCATACTGATGAACTTTACCACCTCAAGGCATTATATTACTTGGGCTTGGTAGCATATTTTCTAATATATTAGGACCTTATTTCTCTTTGTCTCTAAAGCCTTGGCAGAAAACACGGGGAAATGGAATGGGGGCAGATGTGAATTAATGGAAAATGGAGATTGGAGCAAAAGTATGAGTTTTACAAACTGAAGCTTTCTTCTCTCAGTCCTGTCTCTGGTCTAGTCTCATCCTGTCATGTTCTATTCTTTAAACATACTGAATTTCCTATATGGTAGACTGTAGTTTTCAAATGCATACTCTTCCAGAACCCCGCTAATCTTCCATGAAGAGGTAGAGCCTGTGGTCCCTTTCCTTGAAACTGGGAGAACCTTTACAACTTTATCATCTAATAAATTATGCCTGAAGTGAGATTATGTGACCTCTGAACATGAGTCTGTCTTATAATGCTTACCCTTAAGCATTGGAACTTAGCCACTACTCTGTGAGGAAGGTCCAGCCACTTGAAAAGGGCCATGTGGGGACTTCAGCCCTCAGCCCCAGCAGAGCTCTCAGCTGACAGCCAGCCCCAAATTTTCAGCTGTGTGAATAAACCATCTTGGAAGCAATTTTTCTGTGCCTGGCCTCAGTTGAGAGCCCCTGCCCACAGCCACCTAGAACAGAGACAAGCCTTCCCCCTCAAACCCTCTCTAAATTGCAGACTCATAAAAAAATAAGTTGTGGGTGTTTCTTTAAGCCACAGATTTTGGGATTGTCTGTTATGCAGCATAAATAAAACTATACTTTACAATTCTCAAACTCCATAATATTTCATGTCTTGGCTTTAAGTTCCCCTTCTCCCTGTTTGGTATGTTCTACCCTCCTGGCCTGGAAAATACTCATTGATCCTAGAGTTCATTTCTTACCAGATTTTCCCAAGTTTGGGTTCAGTGCTCTCCTCTGGGACCCCCTAGTATGCCTATTGTAGAACTGATCACACTGAGTTTATTTTGTCTTGAAAGTTGCAGCTATTTCTTGATTCTATCTCAGGTAGCTAGCCCAGTGTCTGGCACAGGATGAGAACTTAATAAATATCTATTAAGGTAATAAATCATGCAAGTTCAAAAGGAGGAGGCACAACTCAGCAACAACTCATAGAAGATTTGTGAATTTTAGTTCTCACGAAGCTTAATATTTAGTCAGAAGTAGAACTATGCCATGTTCTAAGGAAAATTTAGGCTTTATTAACACAAGTATCATATGAAGAATGGGGGACAGGTGGTGGTGGTAATAATTCTAGTCTATGAGGTTTTGTTCTGAGCCTATATAGAATATTATCCATTTCTGACAACACCTTTGAACATGTTCACTCTTTTATTGACCATTTTAAGAGAAAAAAATAAAACATATCTTGAACAATGTTCACAAGAAGGTATATCGTATCTGAAAAAGAGAAAAGTCAAGGAGGACCAAACCATGTCTTCAAATCTCTGAGTAGTCCTGGGCAGAAAAGGCCAAGTATGTGCAATTTTATTAGAATGTAAAGCTCATGCTATTCCTGGAATACATGTTCTCAGGAATCCTCTGGCAAGAATGACATGCTTATCTGCATCAAGAATGTATGATTTAAATGATGAAAAGGCTCACATCTTCAGAAAAATACTTTAAAAACTCCAGATTAAAATGAGTGTTCATTCTTTGTATTAATGATGGATTATTGTGACAATGAATGATATTGCAATGGCAGGAAATTAGCCTTAAGAGCCAGGGATGTGTTTGATTTCTGTACTGGAGGGGTGGAGGCAGGGGAAGTGTCCCTGTGTCCTTGGGAACTTTCACAGACTGAATTTTACAAACTTTAATGTGTCAGCCTTTAGCACATTTCTACCTAGGTACTAAGTATAAATGTTCGGTGCATTAAATCATCATCTATAATCCCTCATTACACTCCAAGTATAATGGCTGCTTATTCAAAAGCAATTAGGTGTAATGATGAATGCACAGCTTTATGATGATACTGTGAACCACTGATTGTACACTTTAGATGATTATATCTCAATAAAAAAATCATTGAAGAGAAAAAATTAGATACCTGGATGTATTTTAAAACACCAGGAACTAAAGATGAAACACTAATACAGCTAATTGCACTTTTTAATTTAAAAATAATGATAAATAAATAAATACCGAGTTCCTAAAAACAATTTAAAGTAAAATAAAGCAGTTAGGCTCACTAGGTAGATAGCTCACCATTAAATCTGTGCTTTCTATAAAGTTGGCATTGACACAACTCTCATGACTAGAGATACTTCCAGATCTTCAAAACTAACAGAAAGAAGGAGCAAGGGAGCTGATGTTTGTTGGGAGCCTTCTCTGGGGGAGGCGTTATCATCGGCACTTGTAGTCAAATCACAAAGTTTAGTGATTTGAGTTTTACTGTTGCTACTTAGTTGAGGAATTGAGGCTCACAGAGGTGAAGTCACTCAGCTGGGACTGTACAGCAAGTAGGGCTGGAGCTGCTATTTGAGACTAGGTAAATCTAGCCTACTCCTTAGCTTATGTTCTTCTCCTGCACCACAAGTCTCCTTTCTGATTCTTATTGAGCAAATACTACCCTGTGCTTTAAGGAATGCAGACTCCACCCTCAAGCAGTTTGGGGAGAGGAGTAGAGGAGAAGAGGCATATGCATGAATAATGTACTTCAAGATAGGAAGTTAGACATAAGAACTAGAGATAGAGATTCATAAGATAATTCAAGAAAAGGAAAGGGAAGGTTTCCTAAAGGAAAAAATGTCTCAGGAAATTAAGGGTCTTTTGAACAGAAACATGACTGGAGAGAAGAAACCTCAGCAAAGCAAAATGATACTGCTTGGAGCCTCTGTCTCTTCCTTCTTTCTCCAGAGCACTTGGATTCCATCATTTTAGCCCTTCCCCTGACATCCTGGGGAACCAAGGCTCAGAACAGGAACCTAAACAGAGGGATAAGAGTCGGGCTTTCCTTGTATCCTGCCTTAGATATTGTACTTGGGGTCAATGCTTTGCAGATTTTTTAAAAGCTATAACATAAAAAATCATGAAATGAATAATAGAACACTCACCTCTGTCCCACTGCCTTTAGGAAATAAATCATTACCAGTGCAGTCGAAGCTTCTACTTCCACTTCCGATGGCATTTTCAATCCTTCCTTTCAGAAGAAACCTGTCTTGTATTTGGTGTTTATGATACTCATGCATGTTTTAATATAATGACTACATATGTCTGTATGTGTGTGTATACACATCCGTATACATATATACAGTTTCACAGAAAAATATTCTCCCACAGCTTGTTTTACAATCAACATTTGTAATATTCACCCATATTGGTGAGTACCATCACAGTCTATCTCTACTTCAGTTTGTTGCTGTATAGAACTTCACTGAAATTTATCTTTAAATGTTTCTGTGAACTCTCCTGTTTGTGTCTCATTGTTTACTAATGAATTTCCCAGTAGAGTATATACTAAGTTTATCATCCATGCATATTCTTGTTACTCCATATTTTCACCAGCATTTGACACTGTCGGGCCTTTTAATTATGACCATTCTGCTAGATATAAAAAGTTATTTCAAAGAGGATTCAAGTTATCTCTGTTTACCATTGAAGATTAGTATCTTTTCATACTTCTTCTATGTTTTTTCCTGAGAATTACTTGCTAATGTTTTATGCCACTTATTTAGTTGACTTTTTAGTTTGTTTTTCAATTCTTTTTATCTGCTAGAAAATTATCTTACGGCCTTCTATGTTCTCTTTTGATAGCTTTTGATTTTTAATGTCATCAGATTTTACCAACTTCTTGCTTTCTGGCTTATGCTGTTTTGTCTAGTTTGAGTTACTGCAGCTGCAGTTTCAACTAGTCCAGGACAAAATTTACTGGAAGCATATAGAAATAGAGGGAGTTTAAAGTCACAGTGCCTTTTTTTAGGGCTGCAGGGAACAGTTTTCTGAAGGTCGGCTCTTTCACAAAAGAGGGGTGGGGAGGCACACGCCAGCACTGTTTGTTATTTGATTAGTGAATTCATATAGGTGGATCCTATCTCTGCCAGGGTCTCAACCTGCCCTGGACAACAGTAAAAGCAGCCTCTATTTCAGCACCACCAATGACAGGGACAGAGTCAGTTGAGACTTAAAGGTACAGTACCACCATAGGACTGTGGGGAACAGTTTGTAGAAGAGTGTCATCTGCTGGGAAGGCCAGGAAAACACAGATTGAAGAGTTGTTAAAAAGAAATTTGGCATCCTTCCCTGGGCATTTTGGAACCAACCCAAGCCCGTTTTGTGGTTTCCTGGTCCTGTTTTGACAGGGAAATTCTGACTTAGGACAGTTCCCTCCATGGTGAATCCTCCCAGAATTTGCCCTTCAGGAAAAAGCAGCTAGAGACAATGAAAAAAGTATTTAAAAACTATAGAAAAAAAATAAAAACAAATAGAACAGATCAACATTCCCAGAGAAGTAACAGGGCAAAGGAAGCTTTCTCCAGGGATGAAACAATGGTACATGGTGCAATCTCAAAAATTATATCATATATCCAGAGAAAGAATCAAATTAATAAAAGTTGAAAATCTGATGAACTATTCTAAAGGCCTGTAATAAGTAGAAATGTGTCAAAGAAATGCCAACACAAAGCCAATCAACAATAAAACTCTAAGCAAGAGAGAGAAATGACCTCCAGAGTAAACTCATCAAGATAAACAGATGCCTAGACATCAGCAAAAAATTATAAGCCATACAAGAAACGGGAAGATTTTGTTTGCACAATTAAAGGAACAAATTATAACTTCAGAGGAGAGACAGAATTTGGAAGAAATAATCAAAGATGTGAAAACAAATTTCCTAAATAAATTCATGGAGATAAAGGAAAATATGTCTAAAGAGATAAAGCATATTAACAAAACACTATGTGAGCACAAAAAATAATTTGAAAACATAAAAAGAAGCAACAAAAATGATAGGAATGAAAGACATAGTGGAAGGAGATTAAAAATGCACTAATGGCATACAACAGCAGATTTGATCAGGCAGGAGAAAAACATCAGCAGGCTAGAAGACAGGATAGTTGAACTCTTAAGACAGAAGACCAGAAAGAGAAGAGAATAGGAAAAACTGAGCAGGGTCTCAGGGATTTCATTGACAGCACAAAGCACAAAAAACATATACATCATTGTGTCTCAGAAGGAGAAGAGAAAGGAAAAGGTGCGGAAAGAATATTTGAGGAAATAGCTGGAAATTTCCCAACTTTTATGAAGGTCATAAATAAACATGTTCAAGAAGTTCAACATACTCCAAACAGAATAAATCCTAATATACCTATTCTGAGGCACATACTAATCAGAATATCAAATGCCAAAGATAAGGATAGACTCCTGAAAGTATCAAGAGAAAAGCAATTCATTATATATGAGGGAAATACAATAGGAAAAACGCTGATTACTCATCAGAAAACATGGAGGTAAGAAAGCAGGGGTATCATATATTTAAGGTACTGAAAGAGAAAATCTGCCAACCAAACATTCTTTATCCAACAAAAATGTCCTTCAAAAATGAGGGAGAGTTTAGGGCAAGCCATGGTGGCTCAGCAGGCAGAGTTCTTACCTGCCATACTAGAGACCCAGGTTTGCTTCCCAGTACCTGCCCATGCAAAAAAAAAAAAAAAAAAGAGGGAGAGTTTAAAATATTCACAAACAGAAAACTGAGAGAGTTTGTCAAAAAGAGAACTCTTCTACAAGAAATATGAAAGGGAATTCTGCAGGTTGAAAGGAAAAGACAGAAGAGAAAGAGTTGGAGGGAAATATAGAAATGAAGATTACCAGTAAGGGTAACAAAAAGGGTAAAAAGAAATTTAAAAATAAGGTATGCCATATAAAAATCAAAGAATAGAATGGTGTAAGTACTGCCTACACAGTAATATAATAAGCGCTTTCCTATACATGCTGAATTACTTATGAACATTACACTACATAAAGTGAACTGGAAAATGTTCCCTTTTCCTATTCTCTGAAATATTGTGTTTAATATTGAGATTATTTGTAAATTTTAGTATATTCAACTATAAAGATGATTTAGACCTGATATTTTGTTGATTAGTATATATTAAACTATTGAGCCAATATTTTTAATGGTACTAGCCATGTTTAGATTTCCTATTTTTATCTTGAACAAGTTATCCAGTTTCTTGGCATTGAGGTTTTACAATATTCTCTATTTTTATTTCTGCTCTAGCTTTAATTATGCCCCATTCTTTATCCCACATATATTCTACTTATGCCTTGTCTTTTTTTTCCATAATAAATATTGATAGATATTTCTTTATCAGGCTGGTCATATTTTGTCTTTGTTGATCCTTGTTTATGTTTCCTATTTCACTCATTTTGACCTTTATTGTCACTTGTATTCTACTTCCCTGGAGATTTTATTATTTATCTAATCTTAAATCTCATGTTTAATTCATGAATTTTTGGTTTTTCTTCTTTACTAAGAACCCAAGGCTATAAATATTCTTCAAAGTGATACTTTAGCTGCATCCTAGAAGCACTGATAGATGAGATTTCATTATCATTTCATTCCAAGAATTTTTAAATATCTGATTTTATTTTAGATCTAGTTTTATAGTGGTATTACATTTTGGGTTATATATTTGTTATTAATTTCTAGTATAATTTTATTTCAGAAGAGTTGAGCCATATGATACCATGTTATTGAAAAGAAGAGTCATGTTATGGCCTAATATTTGGTAAATTTTTTAAAACAATCCATATATTATAGAGAATAATGCGTATTTTATGGTTCTTGGGACCATGAGCATCAGATACAACTTTTTAATATTGTTCTAATCTGATTCTTACTAATATTATTTGCATTATTTATCAATTAGTGAGAGATGTTTCTTCAAAATTTTCATATGATTATAGAATTATCAATTTTTTACTGTTTCAGTTAAAATCAGTCTTATATTGCTTCATATAATCTGGAATAACAGCATTGGTTGTTTAAAGTCAATATCTTTCATTGAGTTGAATATTTATGGTTAGATAGTGATCTCCATCCTCAGCAGTGCCTTTCTGTCTTAAACTCTATTTTTCCTTTAATATCACCAATAATATATTTTTATTTATTCATATCAGTTATTTTATTATTATTTTCTGCTTTTTTTATGGCTTATACTTTTCTCCTCTTATTAACTTCTTTCATTTTATCTTCCCCTCTACTGTTTTGGCAGTTTCAGATTCTTTTTTTTTTCTCTCAGCAATTTTCCTTATAATTTTCATTTTAAATTCTACCGATAATCAATTTCTTTTCCTTTATCCAAAACAAACTTAGCATTACTTCAAACGTAGGTATTTACTTTTGAAAGCTCTAGGAAGACTTTCTGCCTTCTATATAGTTACTGTCTTATATTCTAGCTTTATATGTATTTTTTAAATCTTAAAATTATACGTTTTAATTTCTTATCCACTCAGTATTTAGTATTTTTGCCCACAAGTATAATAATTAACTCACTTACCATTATGTTTTGCATCTCAGATATTCCCTTTAGGATTGCTCTCTTTTTTAAGTGCGTTCTCTAAGTTTTTCTAGTGGGAGTCTATTGGTGGTCACTCTATTCATGTTTATTCAAAATTTTCCTTATTTAATACTCATTTTCTAAAGATATCTTTGTTGGTTACGCCATTCTAGGTTAACAGTTATCTTCTCTCGTAGGGTATATCTCTGGGATACTGTCCTGTCTTGTGACTTCCATTATTGCTAAGATAGGTGTCAAGTCTAATTGTTTTTTATCTGTTCCCTTTTATCCACCCTCATGACTACTTTAAGATTTTTGCTTAGTCTGTAATGTTCCATGATACATCTGAATATACATTTTATTAATTCATACATTTGAGACCCTTCTGTTTTCTGATGCTAAGGACTTATTTAATCAGTTCACAACATTCTCATACATAAAGTAGTACTGTACTGCCTGTCCCACATTCTCCTTATTCTTTTTTTCTGGAATGCCTATTAAATTTATGTTAGTCCTTCTCATTCTATTCTCTAAGTTTCTTAACATTTTTGTCTCTCTGTTTCTCTGTGCTGAATTCAATGTGAATGGTTCAAGTATCTCTTCCAGCTCATTAATTCCCATTTTACCTATGTCTACTGCTCTTTATTCAAATATAGACTTTTTTTTTGCATAGTTTCATTTCCTTTGATGTTTATGGTTTTGCTTCTGTTATATTTTATTCTTTACAACATTTTCATTCATTTTTGCCATAGTCCATGCTCATGTTTTAATTCCATATTTTATTGCTTTAAACATCTTAAATATTTTTCTGTGTAATAGTTCAAAATATAAACTCTATGTTATTGTATTCCTATATCTGTGTTTTTTCACTCTTGATGGTTTAATTCCTCTAAAGAGAATTTGAATTTACTACTACTGTGAACCCTAAGGAAAGATCAACCTCTGTATTTTATATTTAAAGTTTCCCAAATGCAATAGTATAGATTCAAACTCCAAACCTATTGAGGGATGGCCCGTAGTTATAAATTCTCACTGTGACATTTTTCATCCACCCCAAAGCTAGTGCCAACCCATAATCTTCTTTGTGGTTTTCCTTTGCTGGCAGATATTTTTTTTTTCCCTCAAGCCAACCTTTCATATGGATATAGCCTTTTGAAGATCTCATCTATTTGTAGGACTTTATTTCTAACTCCTTATCCTTTGAGCATCTAAAGCCCTTAAAAGTCACAACCCTAGATGCTTGGTTCTAGCAAATGCTCCCATATCAACCACTCAGCATTTATTTGTTTATCATTCTGGTTTGCTCTTTTTGTATTTATGGCCTTGGGATTTCTTTATGTGCAAATGTCAAAGCAAACCCAATTGACTGTCAATGAGCTCGACTATGAATTTTAAAAATATCTGTTGCTATTATTTTTAGCAAGTTCATTTCCAAAAATCTCTCATCTACTATATTACTGGAATTACAGGTTTGTTTTATTAGCAGAAATGATGGATAGACTTGGGATAGGAGTCAGTGTATATAATGCAAAGGATTTTAAAATATTAAAGGAGAATCCATCTAGAAATTCCTACATGGCGTCCATTCTGTCATCCAAATTGAGTAGGCTTCCAAGATTCACCTAGAAAATAAGACACTTTAACAGTAAGTCTTATTCATAATTCAGCTTAATTATTGCTTCCTCAATGTACTTCCCTGATCATTTTTGTAACTAGATCTCCCATGCACATAAATAATTTCATCTATCAGCATTCCTTATTTCTTTTATATTTTAATATAATGAAGTTAGCTATTCATTTGTTTGATTATGTACTGTCTATCAACCCCTCTAGAGTGTAATAGATCATATGGTATATGAAGTTGCAGCTTCACTCACCACTGTTTCACTAATATCTCAGGAATACTTGGGTCATAACAAGAACTAAAATATTGATTAACTGAATGAGTATAAAATGAAAAAATGAAAAACATTATTATTTTTATCTCTCTACTCAGTCTTCTTTGCTAGCTGTTTCTCCATTTGTGTGTTGAACAAATGAATAAATAAAGGGAAGATGAAAGTCTGGGTCAAGAATCACGAAATGATAAGTCTCTGCCCTTAACCTTGGCTCTTAGTTGTCATTTTCAAATGACACATCATAAACTAACTTAAACAGCAATCTAAAATTTTTTTCCTCTGATATAACCTAATAAGATTTTTAAAGGATGTGACAAGTAACAAAAGTATTAACCTTGCACCAAAAGCTATCCAATGTTTCTCTTTAAATAATTAAATTAATAAATTCCAAGTGAGAACATAATGAAATACTTCTGGACAAAGAAATTTTGTTATGTTTAAATTTGTTTATTGAGTAGTTTAAGAACTCAATTTTCTTTTCTTCCCTGCTATCACCATCCAAAATGGTGGATAGCTAACAGCAACAAAAGCAATATTAATAAGTTATTCTATTAGATTCTTATAGCAGGTGCCTGGGATCAGTACTGTTTCTATCCATGCATTATAGATTAGGAAACTGAGGCTCAAAACTTACTTAATTGGTGCTCACTTTGGCAGCACATATACTGAAATTGGAACGATACAGAGAAGATTAGCATGACGCCTGTGCAAGGATGACACACAAATTTGTGAAGCATTCCATATTAAAAAAAATTACTTAATTGTCCATGATAATAGTAAATAATGGGATTTACTCTTCTCCAGAAAAGAGAATCCAACTCTTCTCCCTTCTGCACCTTGGCTCACTCAATATCTTAAATCTAGAGGATCAGCCAGAGGGTCCCAGTTCCTCCATGTAAAGGAGTAAGAGATTACCAGATGAGAGACAGTGCTCAAAATCACCTGCCTGCTCTATTCACACAAACTTCCAAAAACTAAAGCATGTGAAAAGAAAGGCTGTAACATTCATCTTTCTTTTGCCTGTCTCTTAATCCCCCACAGCTGATTTCAACAGTCAAAGCAACCATTACCTGATTTCACAGATTAAAACTCATAGTGAGGGTGGGGTTAGAGAAGATAAAGTGCAATTCTCTAAGGGTTCCATCTCACAACCTCCCAGGCCAGGAAATTGAGAGAGGACTCCAGAAAGATCATTTTCTTTCTATCAAGAACTGTGCTCTGTGCTGAACATTCATTGATTGTGCTTAGTCTATACAGACTAGGATATAAGATAAAAAGTATCACAGCTGAGGAAACTGTCAAGCCATGGTCCTGGTGGAACATAAGTGGTAGTACTGGGCTTTTACCCAAATTCTTGTATTGCCACTGTGATACTGTTTGCATCATATTATGGATATCAATAAAA
Source organism: Myrmecophaga tridactyla (assembly GCA_004026745.1). Classification (NCBI taxonomy): domain Eukaryota; kingdom Metazoa; phylum Chordata; class Mammalia; order Pilosa; family Myrmecophagidae; genus Myrmecophaga; species Myrmecophaga tridactyla. The sequence continues at coordinate 69,163 of PVIY010007219.1, read as the reverse complement.
AGAAGGAAGAGGAAAACATGATGGAAGAAGGCTTAATCACTCCTTAGTATCCATGCTGGAAGAGGAGAAAGCTTTACCTTGGCCTATCAATACTTACCAGTAAATGTATAGTAATTGAGTGTCTACTCTGGCCCCAGTATTGTGCAAGATTCTAATGGGGATGAAGTCACCTCTTGATCTCCCATTCCATTTTGTCTCCATGTGAACAATACCCCTGAGAACTGTCTGATAGTGATTTATGAGAAAAACTTACCTTTCTGTTGCACTCCACACTTCACAAAGGAAATTGTCATTTGATCTCACTTATAAACATGCTTAATCTGTTCTGCTATACAGTCATCTCCTGTGAACTGCATCTAATTGAATTTGGTAGCTCCCACATTGACACTCACTGTTCCAAGACCTAGCTGAGCAAAGGACATTGTAAACAACAGGTGTCCAATATCCGGAATTTTTTTCACTTGGCTTATGCTCCTTAGACAGTGAGAAAATAAATATCCATGGAAATTTTAAAACTGCCTCCTCACACTGTGGTGGCAATTCTGGGTACAGTGTTTTCTCCACCTAAACGTAAGCTTCATCTCATCACACGCAGCATCCCACCAATATTTTCACATCTCTTTAGGGATAAGTAGTGGCCCAAGTTTGAGCAGTGAATGGTGGATTTCCATTCGGTCCAGATTTTATCAGAGTTGATTTGGTGTCCTGTTGTAATTTGCTTCCCTTTCTCATAGACTTGCTTTTTCCCAGGCTTTTATGACCCTTGAATTATTATGCGGCTATGATCAGTATAAGGCTTTCTATGGAAGTCTATATTTTCATCCTGGTGGTCCTGATTGCAGTGCTTGTAAGGTCTCTGATGTCAGGAAGCTTGGGTCTGCCATCTAATTGGCCATTCCAGGCCTAAGCATTGAATTGGAATTTAATAGCATTCAATATACAAGCTTAGATGCAATTTTGAAATCCAAGTCATATTTTATAAAATCCCATATTAAGAAACTAAGGTGTGTAATTTTTCTCTAGGCCTTCAGTTACCCTCATATAACAGCAAAGAAGAAGGTAAGCATAAATCAGATGGCACAGTATAGCACAGGTAGTATGGAAGTTCAATGACAAAGAGAATAACAAGGACTGGCATAATGAGGGAAGAAATTCTGAAGAGATTCTTGAGCTAAATCTTGACTGATGAATGGTATGTGCAGAAAGAAAAGGGGCAGATCAATTCAGTAAGGGCAACAAAGGAATCTTTATCTTTCAACTCTTAGTGAATAGTAGACACTAACTGCTTATTACTTGAAACAACAAAAGAAAGAATGAACACCTATGAGAATGGATTCCTTCAAATATTGAAGAGCCTACTATACCAGACATTGAAGGCACAGAAATAAAAGAGAAATAACCTTTACCCATGAAAAGCACATGCACAAGTAGGGGAGATGGCCGAGTGAACGATTAATGATCAGATAATATAATAAATGCCAAAACAGGGTGTTGCAGAAACAAGTAGCAAAGAGCCAGTAACTCTGGGGAGAAGCAGGGCATGTATCACCCAGAGTGGCTTGGGAGCAGGAGCAGGAAGAATGACTAAGATCATCAGTTCACAAGTCAAGATTCCTTCAGGGAGAGACATTCTAGGTAGAAAGAACATGGCAAAATGCAAAGGCTAAAACCAGGGTACAGGGAAGAAGCAAGGGGATATAGATAACTTAGAATGCTTTCTCTCCAGCCTCCTTAATTTTTCACTTGTTTCTGTTTATTTAGCTGATATTTATTTAATTGGAAATATCGTTTCCCAAAGATTATTCAACCAGAAAATTCATTAAACTCTATTAATGATCACACAAATTAATATCTCATTGTTATGCCTAAAAAAAAAAGGTTTCACAGCTTCATCTGGGCATGGTTGTTTGCATGTGTGTGCATTTACACAATTATTGGGCAACCTACATAGAAACACCAATTATAATAATTTTTAATTCTTCACTAAATGAGTCTACTTAGCTTTGCTATTTCTTATCACTGAAGCAGTCTTGCCTTTCACTTTATTCCCTATGGCTTCTTGGAAAGATATGTGTTCAGGAGACCCCCAAATTAATGAGACATTCTTTAAGGACATTTGTGGGATGTTTTTTGGTTTTGTTTTATTTATTTATTTATTTATTTGACTAAACCATTTTCTTGGTTGATGGAAGTAAAGCAAGACATATGTGCTGATCTTCAGGGGAATTCTGCTGGGCTTTTAACTCTGCTCAGGAAGCATTTTTGGAGCCAGGTATGTTCAATTTGCTGCAAGCCAATATGTTAGTGTCTGAGAGAGTGTAGGTGTACATTGAGAGGAATGTTTTGACAGACTATTTACTGTCACTTGGGCTATACCTGCAGGCTGTTTCGGAGCAGCTGGCGCAAAGGGCTCACTTATTTCCATCCCTCCATCCACATGGATAATTAGCAAGACTGGCCCCAGACCAAGTGGCAAAAGCAACGAAGGCTGTGGTTTCAGCATCTTCACCTTCCCATGCCCCTCATCCACCTCCACCTGCCATCTCCAAGCCCAGGCTCAAAGAATTCAGCACACAAAGGAAATAAAAAGGTTACAAGGACCAACTCCAGACCTGTAACCCAGTTTGAAGTACCTGGGTAACCCAACCTATTTTTGAGCTTTTTTACTTTTTACTATTAGAAACATGTCATTATTTTGAGCAGAACTAATCCATTCATCTCAGATTTATTGGCACCTACTATGTTCCAAGCACTATTCTGTCTTCAGGGAATACAGAGCTATTCCTGTTATTTACCCCAAGAAAAAAGAGCCCTAGTTCTTCAGCTCTCCTCTCTAACATGGTGATGAGTCCTCTTTTGGGTTCTTTCATATTCAGATTCTTTCATATTTATTGCCATTTTCCTTTGTGTTTATTTAGATATTCCCCAGTCATAGGCCCTGAGTACCTTTATTTACTCTCTCATATTGCTCCTTAACTTCTTTGTTCTTTACACACAAATGATCCATAACCATCTCACCCCCCAGGACAGTCAACTTCACACTCACTGGCTCCTAAGGACTTCATCTCTAGGTACCTTTCCATAGAATACCTTCCTCTCTTTTTTATTTCACCAGGTGAACTCCTTTGTACTCCCTTCCTTGTTTGCTAATGTCCCTCAGTACATTTTATCTCTACCACAGGACCAGGACACATTTACCTGTTACTATTAACAAGTAGCCCAGTAAATGGCATACCCAGACGTGTATTGACTGTGTGCTCTCCTCTCAGATAAGGGCGCTACCACTGAGCAAGCACCAACTCCGTACTATGTGCACTGGCTTCTACTATTTAGGTTTCACCATGGCTTCCAGTAGCAGGATTTTCCCATTTTGTATTCTCTTTCTGATAGTAGTCCTCCAGTCAGCCAGCCCTCTTAGCACATCAGCACCCTCTGCCCTTTCCTCTCCCCTTCCCTTAAGGTTTTGGGAACTAAGGCCCACTTTCCCCCCACTTGACTACTCACAAGATTCTCTAAGGCTGCTGCCAAGCCCATCTAGCAAACTCCCCCAGCCCCACAGCCTATGCTAGTCTACTGCTTCTGTGTTATGTGGGACACAGGACTTTCCATCCAATCTCCTGGGCACTAGCCTCGGAAGACAATCATTGATAGTGTCAACTCCGGTACTTCTTCAAAACTGACCTGGGATTTCTAAAATGTGGGCCCCCTTTCAGGCTCCCACTGACGTCTAAGCTCTCATCACCTGTATGCCAATAGTCCTTTTACCACCCTCCTCTGTGGTTCATGGAGTAAAGCTATATTCTAAGCCAGTTAGGCTCAGGATCTTCTATTTTATACTATGTTATGTTATGTGTTTTATATTACATATATTATTATATTATAATTTTTTTACATCTCCTACTCTTTGCAAAAGTCTACTTACAAACTCAAAGCCTAGCCTCTGACTCCTTATTCTCTCTGATTAATCCCTATCCTGAGCTTGTTGCATATAGAACGCTTGTCCCCATTGCTTCTATAGTGAGTAGAAATAAAAGATATTTAAAAAAAAACACAGTTCGATATGAAAACAATATTCCCCATCTTATGGTAAATGCAACAATTATCAGTTTTCCTTGAAAAGGAAACAGTGTTACCATCCCTCTGTGAAGTAATCAAATTTAGAGTAGCAAACATCTAGTCTAGAAATTGCAAATTTGTGACTTGCAGACAAAATTTAGCCTGTGGATTTTTTTCCCTAATACCGAGTTTTAATTTTTTTTTTATTTTGAGCAACCATACTCTTCAATTCACTAAAACCCACACCACTCCCTTTTGTCACATAAAACACAGATTTGCCCTAAGTGCCTCCTAAAGATCCTGTACCTCTAGTTTAACTGTCTTGAGGATCAGAAAGCAGCTGTGATTTGCTCAGGGTTACATAACTAGCTAGTTGGGAGCTGGTACTAGAATACAGGCTGTCCAACTTCTAGTCAGGGCTCTTCGGCTGCAACCACAGTGCCACCTAAAATATCTAAATAGTACTATGATCTGAATTTGGATTTCCATAGTCTTTAGAAGGGAAAAGGAAAGTCACATTAAAAGTAAAACTCCGAATTTAACTGTATCTTGTCCAAACCTGCACACAGGACATCCATCCCACTGCAGAAGCTTACCCAATTAAGTCCTTAGTGGAGGTGGGGGGGGGGGGTCCTCAAACACTGGTTCATTGGCTAGTTACCATATGGCATTTAGCACATTCTTCCCCATCTCTAACACTGATGTTCTTTGGCTACAAGGCCACTGGTAGGTGACCCATAATTGCCATTGCACCCATTTTTCGGCCGAGGATGTCATCAACCAATGTTCTCAAAGCTGCATTTTCTTGAATCCAGTCTTCTATGTCCAGCATTGAAATGCATTCCTGACAGGCCACTTCCTTTTGTGGTAATTCACTCATACATGGGCTTACCATAGGCATCTGGCCCTTAACTGCACCCTGTCCTACCCTGACATGTCAATCCCCTTTAGTTTTAGCCAGGATCCCTTACCATTATAGCTAAGAAAGAGCCATGCATGGAGGAGAAATGGTTTTTATTTTCTTCTCTGAGTCTCATCCTCCCCATTTCTTCCCTGCCAGGGGCTGTTGTAAAGATTATATGGGGAACTATGTGTGAAAGTGCTCAGCAAGCTGCAACGTGCTGTACAAATGTCAGATCTGTAGTCCGTAGGTTTAAAAAGCCTTCTGTTCTCAGCTTCCACTATTTACCACAATCTTATGTTTATTCATTGTTTTTTGCTGTGTGTCTATTGTTCCTTTTAAAAAAACAAACATGATATTTTAAAGCTGAAAGCCTAAACAAATCCGTTCAAATTTGCATAGCCTCTAAGTTATTAGATGTTTGGTAAACATCCTAAGACTTTTTCATGTGTTATACTTACTCGTTGCCTGTATGGGCACATGTGTGGGTCTCTTCTCAGAAAATGTGTAATCATTTAACTAAGTCTAAACCTCATTGTATTTTACTATAATGTGGAGCTGATATTGACACAGGCAACAAATGATATATATCCTCAGTCTTGAGTGTTTGAAAACCACATCTATGAAAATACTAAAAGTCAGAAGACTAGACTAGAGCCTTAGCTCACCACCAAGCTATTGTGTATCTGGGAAAGTTCTACAAGTTTTGAGTTTCAGATTCTTCATCTGGACAATGAAGATAATAGTAACACTGTAGGGTTGTGGTTAAGAATAACAAGAGTTTAGATGTAAAAGACCTAATACATTTTAAAATCTCTTTTCAAACTTTAAAAGAGTTGATAGCCCATACTGATATCCTATTCTTGTGTCTTTTTAAGCTTTATGATTATTTCCTCATTTTGCATAAAAAACCCACTGTCAGAACAGAATTAGGCCATGAGGTAATTTGCTGAGACATGGCTAATCTGCATTTTGTTAGTCTGAGTCCTCTGAGAAGTAGACCCCTAGACAGAATTAAACAGGTGAGGATTTTTTTAGGGGAAATGTTTGTAAGAGAGAAAACAGGCAGGTTACCAGGGAAGACTGGAAGAACCAGCAGATTACAAGGCAAGTCTGTGATACCAAGTGAGGGACAGAGGTAGAGAAGTTTGGGGGGAAGTGTCCTAGGCTGTCATGCGTTCTTAGGAAAGTCCAAAAAAGCCATCGTGGAGTCCTCAAACAAAAGACATTTGTCAGAGGAGTCCCAGTTTCCCTGGAGTGAATCTACTTTGCCACACTTAGTCCTTGGCCAAGAGAAGCCTGTGGGAGGCATGGCCTTGGTACAAACAGCAAAAGATATCAAAGAGCAGCAGCTGAGGCCTTTGCTTAATTAAGTTCCCTGTAGTGAGTAGTCACAAGATACATTCTCACGGACAGTCGTGCATTGCATCTCAGGGTTCATGGGAAAACCTAGGCACTGCTTTGCTACCACTTTAGCAACATCTGTTTTCAGATCTGTGTCAATTTTCACATCTCATTTCTTTTTTTTCCTTTCAAACGAGATTTTAGTAACCCCAAGTCTGACAAAACAAGAATCACTTTGGCAACACTATGGGTCAATTCTGATTTTTGGTAATGAATTTAACCAGATAATTTGGAGGTATGACCCAATGGGTTCTGACATCTTTTAGTAGTCTAGCCACTACTTCATATAGATGACCAGTAACTCTGAATATGGTTGAAGTGGCCCTGCCCCTGCCTACCTGCATGACTTCAGTCAAGTCATTCAACTTCACTGAATTGCTTTCCTCTTTTGTAAAATGTACCTAACAGTGCCTTCCACAAGGAATCCTTCTGAGGTCCATGTAAGATTAGGAAGGTATCTTGTTCAGATCGGATATTTAATACATTTAATAAACTGATTTTATTTTTAGTACTATTATTATTATCTTATACAGTCATCAGCTACATAATATGTGTTAATTAATGGAAGCTGTAGGTAGTATTATTAACTTTAATATATGTATCTGTCCTAGCACAGTGGTTAGCCCATAGTAGGTACTCAACAGATGCTAGCTCCCTCTCTTCCATTCTCTCCATTTCCATAATAATTTATACTTCCCTTTGATACAATTCTTTTTTTATTTGTGCATATTTAAAAATTTTATCTTCCTGTTGACTGTTTGCTCACCTCGTTCCCTTTCAGGCAGCCCATAGGTAGTAATATATTTACCAGCACTCCATAAACTCATCAGCAGTCTTTTCCAGCATTTATTAAAGGCCTAGTGGTGCCCAGCAGTACTTGCCCTTAAGAAGCTCACTATCTGATGGGGGGCAGGTGGGGATGGAGTAGGGAGCAGGTAGGCAGACAGACCTACACTTGTACATTGCCTGTGACTTGGATAGTGCTGGTGCAAAGAGCATCATAATACATTGTGTTCGGATGGGAGGGGTTATCAAACAAAGCTGTTTGCCCTTCTTCTCCATCCCTCCTCCTTTTCCTTTATCATCGTGACCATGATTATTCCAGATAATGTTTATTGACCCCCAAACTGCCAGGCCTGTGCCACTTTTTATGCGTATTAACAAAATTAATTCTCATCACAATATCTTGAGGTATGTATCTTCATTTTACAGATGAGGACTTGGTTCACAGAGAAATTAAGTCCAAAACTGGCTCAGGAACCCATGAGCATAACTGCTAAGATAAGCTGCTTCATACGGGAGAAAAAGCTCAGTCTGGATCTTGAGTGATGAGGGATTCAGCAGATGGATGAGTAAAGGGATAACATGCCAGGCAGGAGGAACAGAATGCACATGGCAGGCATGGCAGCATGAAAGAGTCCGGTCTTTATCATTGCATGTTGTGTGTAACTTCTAGCACAGTGTATTGCACATAATGGGCTTTCAGTAAAAGTTGTTACATTAAATAAGGGTTACATAAAGTTGTACATGTTCTCTGGTCTCGCTGTCACCAATCTATCCCCCTAGGTCTTCAAGTTCCATATCACGTCTTACCTCAACTAAGAAGCTTTCTCAGACTATACTTTCATAGAGTGACTTCCTGTCCCCTGAGCTCCTATAAAAATGATTATCTGTGACTCCCAAGTGGTATTTAATTATAGGACATCCCATGTGTTTGATAACTTATATATACATGTGCCATTTGAATTCTTAAAGAATAGGGCCCAATAAGAGGCAAGAAGATAGAATGGAAGAAGCACCAGGTTGGAATCAGATGAGCTGATTTTAAACTACTGCCCACTTCTTGGCTCATTTGCTATATGCCCTTGGGGCAGTAACTTATAATCTCTGGAGTTGTCTTTAAGCATGTACTAAATTAGATAACATACCGAGACCATCTAGCCCAATGCCTGGCCCATCAGTCAGTGTGAACCCCTTACCTCTGGTGCTTCTTGCCTCACTCACATATTTACAGAGGAGGTTTTTTGTAAATATACCATAACGAAACATTATAACACCTTGAGGATGGCAGAAACCTATCTGCTCTTCTCAGAAGACCACCGAGTACCTAGTCAAGTCAAAGAGGAATGTGGGTATTGTGCCTCAGGTACCCAGTCTCAGAAATCGAAAAATAAATGAGATGCTGTCCCAGGGTCAAGCAGGTCCTCTCACAGCCCTCTATGTGTACATATTAAAGAGAGGCTCTGTGCAGCTTGACTCTGGTTTGAGCAGTGGTTTTATGAAGTGTAGACTATTTTTTGTCTTACCTCAATTTTAATTTGAAACTCTATGCATTTGAACTGTGTATTTCTTCACACATTCATTCATTTGTTTGTCTAACAAATATTTGTTAAGTACTAGGACTGTACAAGATACACTTAACACAGCTGGGGAAACAGAATTCAAGAGGCAAAGGCTCTCAGCAGCAGTGGGAAAGCTTTGTTTCCAGAATTAAGCCCCTGGGTTCATATCCAGACCAAGTCTTTACCACCCTGACAGCCTTGGGCAAGTTTTCAAGCCCCTCTGAGCCTCAGTTTTCTCATCTGTAAAATGGAAATATTGAAATCTTTACGTAATATGGGTTATCGTGAAAATTAAGAGGTAAAGCCAGTAAAATATTTAGCACTATACCTGGCACATGATGAGCATTCAATAAATTCTAGATTGTGTTTGTGTGCATATACATATGTATGTATATGTATATGTTGTATAATCTGATTTTTAAAGCTAATAATATTGCATTTTAAAAATAACTCTAAATTAAACCAGAAAAGATTACTGATGGTCTGGGAGATGGAAGTATCTTTTGGCCTATCCCTTGAAGGAATTTGTAATTCATTCCCAGCTATCACTATAATAAGAACTCTGCCTTAATATAAGATTTGAAGAAGCTCAGAGGCAATTATTTTGTCAGAGGGGTGTAGGTGGCAGGCCACAACATTTTACCTGATAAGGAAGGCATTCATGACAGAGAAACAGAAAGAAAAAAAGAAGAGCAAATCTGTACAAGTTGTGGAATATCTGAGCTATTGCAAACAGTTCAAATGATGAGAGAATTACAAATTGCCAAATGTAATAGCAGTATAAAATGGCTAGAAATGGCTCAGGTATCATTTCTGGGGTCAGAGAAGAGGAAGCCTGAAATATAAAGACTGAGTAGGGCCTTGAATGCCACAAGTACATGGTGCAAGGTATAAGTTCTCTAGTCTCATACCTCTTCTTCCAGATAGGAAATTGAAGTGCAGAGAGAATGGCTTGAAAAATTGGCTGTTTCTGTTGTTTGCTGCTTTTTATAAAAACCACCACAAACCTAGTGGCTTAAAACAGCACCATTTATACTTTTTACAATTTGGTTGCTTAAGCTAGTTCTTCCTCTGCTTCATGTTGTGTCATATGGGCCACTGGGTGAGCAGAAGGTCCAAAATGGCCTCAGGCACCAGTTGGAAACTTAGCCCAGTATCAATAACAGCCTCCATTTTTATCCTTGGTGCCTCTCCACATGGCTGCTTGGGCTTCCCCATAGCATGGCATCCTCAAGGTTATTGGGCTTCTTACTTGGAGAATATCTTCCCTCTGAACACAAAAGTAGGAGCGCAGCCTTCCTAAGATTTAGTGCAACAACTGGAAGAATGTAACTTCTTCCACATTCTGTTGGAAAATAGCTCATGATTAAAGCATCCCAGGGTCAAGGGGACTATACAAGTACATACATACTGAGAGGCATGGTTTACTGGGAGCAATTAAAGTAACAAATTACCACATTGAATAAATTCCCAAATCTCAAAACCAACAAACAAGTGGCACTTCTGGAATTATAACTCATGTCTTTCCCTTTGCTTTAGAAAATGGCATGATGCCTTCAGGCATGTATTATGGTTTCTCTATCACCATAGGGTGGAACGGAAACAACTATTACCTAGCTCTTGCCAGATACTCATATTCTTTATCCTAACAGTACAAGAATGCAGCCAGTTGTCATTGCAGAGAGCAACTCTCTGACCTTCAAGGTTGGATGAGGGAAAAAAAAGTCCCTAGATAACTTAAGAAAATTACCAGTGTCACAGAATCCACTTTTGATGCCAACTGGCAAAAAATCATTAAAAACAGTTACCAGCTCTGCCCAAAGTTTGAGAGCTATTCAATTCAGGACTAATGAACATGGCACTATTGATCTTCTAAGACCTTGCAGGACTGATCAGTATCATAGCCATAAATTATATTTATGAAGACATTCAAATAGCACACAATGATTACTTTCTCTCATGAAACCTAGGTGCAGCTGCAGAAGCGTCAGTTCTGCACATGATGATAGAACTACTTCTTCCACAGTTATCTGACCAAGACAGGAAGATGGATATTCATCAGCAAAAAGCACAATCTCATTTTGTTGACTTGGTGGTTTCTGCTATATCTCCCTTCTTGTATGCTTGTTCTCTTTAAAGAAGACAATATTTGAAATCGTTCTTCGTTTATCATCCATCATTTTTGTAGCTTTTTTTTTTAATTTGGTCACTTAGCAAAATAGAAAAGATTCTTGAGAAGATGTATTTGAGAACAGGAGAAAACATTAGCTAAAGGAAGTATTCAAAGAAGCAAATGCTGGAAAATGTCTGTTAGAATAGAATACCCTGGAAAGCAGGTCATACTCCCATTTTCTTGGTACAGAAGCTAAGTCTTCCACTTAATAAGAAAATTACTCATTTATAATGAAAACATTTGTTCTGCAGTGATTCGCACCTGGTTGTCCTTTCTCTAAAGGCCAATTTACCCTCCATACCATGTTGCCTTTTGTGCCCAGTAATGTGTCATTTTAATATTTGGCAAGGTAAAGAGGGCTGTGGGTAAGAAAACGCAGGGACCTGGATGTCAGAATCCAGGGTTTCTCTCAAAATTCTGTGTGGGCCTGGACAAACCATTTAACTTCTCTGGGCCTCAGATTCCAACAATTTGTAAAATAATGTTTAAACTAATTGAGCATTAAGGTCATGCTCAATGTAAAAATTCCAGTTGCCTTTCCTTAACTAGCTTTGAAGAGACCAGGGTTTGTGGAGGCCATAAAGAGCATTACACTTTAGAAGGAATGAGAAAAAAAAAAAACAGCTTCAAAATTACCATTTAGAGGAGACTCATCTGCCCCAAAGGGATGGTTTTGCTGCAGCTACAAAGGTCAGCAGCTGTGGGAGGCTAATTTAGGTTGTCCCTGGCTCATTGGCAATCATGAGGCTTGATATGCATTTGAAAAAAACCCTAAACACATCTAATCACCTTGAGAAAGGGATAACTCATTATAACTGCACACTAAGGAACTGCAGTGACATTTATTCCACATTTGTGTACAAATAGATTACATTATTTAACTAAATCAGTTTGGGCAGCTGGAAGCTACCCGTGTACTCATTTATCCCTGTGGAAGATTGAACAGTGATTAAAAGAGAATACCTCTTTAATTCCAGATGTCATATACATTCCACAAGGAGTAGGTTTTCTAAAACTCTGTGATTATAGTCTTACATTAACCAAGCATCTTCTTTAATGTCACAGTCAAATTTGCAGGTGGGGAGAAGGAGCTACAAAAGCCAGAAGAGCCCATTTTTGTGGCCATCTGGGACAGATCAGTTCTGGGTTTTTTCCACCTTCATTAGGAAACATGCTACTCTGCACTCGCACCCCAGTGCAACTAAGATTATCATAGTTGAGAACCAGAACCTTCTACTTGATGGTTTGGTACCTTAATGTGACCATCTGGAATTCCAGGTAGCCCACGATTTGAACATGTGAGCATTCAAGTAGGAACAGAGCCATGCGGGGCAACCTGCTGTTTGGGACACATCCAATTCTTCAAGCCTTAGATGCTTTGAGTTTTGTTTCTCTTTAATTTTTTTCTCCCTTTGTTCCCAAAGAGACTGCTAAATGGATTACATTTGAATCATCCTTGTCCCCATGGTGTAGAGAACCCATTTCTCACAGAGACAATCAAATGCCTTAGATGGGACTGAACTTGAAAACCGACATGGAGAAACCTTTGTTAAATATCTGTTCTGAGTCAGACATGGTGTGAGGCACATTAGATAATTTCATTTAATTCTCATAGCTGGCAGCAGAGCCTGGCCCATGAGCGTTATGATTCCTGTAGCCACATAGGGCCCATACTTAGAAGAATCCAGTGCTTGGTTTAACGTTTTGCTGTGCCTGTCTTGAAATTCTTAATAATTTTCAAGCAAGAGGCCCCACATTTCCATTCTGCACTAGGCCCCACAAATAACATGATCAGACCTAACTGGTTGCATAGGTATTATTACATATATCTGTGTTTAAGAGATTACAAACAACAGAAGACACTCTCCTGCTTCTCAAACCCAAATCTGCCAGACCCCAAATCTCATGCTCTTTCCTCTTTACTTTTCTGAAAAACAAACATTTGCAAGATGCATGACCTTGCCTCAAAAGACCTATCAATCTCAACCTCAAATCCTATCCCCCACCCACAGCATGCTGACCCACCCCACCCAATGGAACATTGGTAAACGGGGAAATGATGAAATAATGAATAGAAATAAAAAGACAAAAACATCACAATAATAAAAAATATATATTTCTGCAGTTTCAGGTTCATTTAGATGTGCATCAGTCACATAAATAAACTTTAAAAACTAACTAGTTATGTCTGAACCTCAGTAAACCAGAAAGCAAAGAATGTTTTTATTATTTCAAATTATAAAGTCATCTTATTCAAACATTTAAGTTAGCTAATGTTATTTGTGTCATATCACATATTTCTCAATGAGAAAATAAATTTCAGATGATAATACATGGTTAAAAATGAACTATTAGACTTGAGTCCAATTTTAAATATCTGCCTTATTTTTTTCTCTCTGAGAAAGGTGGCATCCATTGAGGGTTCACGCACTTGGGGTTGTATTCAAGTTGTTAGTATTGAAACACCAATTTAAAAAAAAAAACATAAATAATGAGCACTTGTATGTGGTACTTACTGCATTTACATAGAAAATACAGAGACTAATGTATTAATTTATGCACCAAATATTTGTTAAATGCCAGTGTAGACCAGGCACTTTGGTAGGCATTGGATTTACAGCACTCAAGAATTGGGTATTTTCTTCTGCCTTGTACAAATTTATAGTCTTGCAGAAAATATAGATACTTGAAAATAAGTAAAAATAAAAAACAAGTAGATAAAAAAGTGAAGAATGATAAGAAAGCTAAATGCTGGGGATTGAGGGATCATATTTATGCACGGACTTGGTCTGGGCAACAGAGACGTTTCCCTTGGGGAGTTCACAGTGAGTGGGGGAGACAGTCTTACAAATAATTGGTATCCAAAATAACAAAGGAGGGGTTAAATAGGGACCAAAGAAGATATGGGAATCCAGAGAAAGGAGTGTTTGATCCATAGTAATGGGATGAGAATCAACGAAACTACCTGGTGCCCTACAAAATGTCAGACAAACATCCTAAGGATGGGAACACTGACTCTGCCAGCTTAGTGAGCCAGTTTCCTTCTCAATAAAATGTGGGTTTGAGAGGAAGGAAGGGTGATGGACCTGATCTATGGGTCTCCTGTTAGCTCTGAGAGTGCTATGATTCGGTGATTTTAAGAAGTGATGTAAACCTCAAATGTTTAATAAGAGTGAGAGAAAGTGCACAGATATGTCTGGCTAAGGGAAGAAAGTCAGAAAAGGCTTGGGGCTGGAGAAATGCAATGACACAATGGTCACCGTAACGATAATAATAACAGCCAAAGAATAGCAAGCACTGAATTCAGTATTTCACATGCATTATTTCTAATTCTCTAATTCCATTCTACGATGGAAATGCAGCTTAGTCTGATAAAAACGCATTTCTGTCAATGTGTAGCCTTTAGATACCTTTTATTTAGTGACTCTTTCCTGGCTGCTTCTCCAGCTCTGACAAGGCAGCTGTTGCAGCCTTATAATTTTGAATTGCTTGCCTCCAACCCGTTTTCCATGTTACAGCCAAAATTTCTTGTCTAGCACAAAGACATAACCACTACCCTGCTTTAGAGCCAATTAGAACTATATTCTGTGTCTAGGATATAGTTCTGATACTTTACCTGGCGTTTAACATTATCCACAGCTGGGTCCCAACCCACTTTCATGACCTGACCCAGTACATGTGGTATATGATGGAAAGGAGACAGAATTTTAAATCGGTTCTGAGTTCAAACCCTGAGTCTTATATTACGTAGATGAGTGATCTTGAGCAAATTAATTAACTGATTTAAGCTTCAGTTTCTTTATCTCTAGGATGGGGGATTAAATGAGGGAATAAGAAAGGTAAAGCTCAGCTCGAGGAATTTTAGCAGGGGAGAGGCAAAGAGGGTAAAGGAAAAGATGGGACACAATCGCTTGAAACCCACCACTATACCATGACACGGTGGCTAGAAGCTGGATCTCACAGGGTTGGTCTGGAAGCATGATTTAGCCCTTGCCTTGGGTAAAATTGTTTGGGGGAAGTAAAAGAAAAGTCGAACTTGCCTGGGGTCTGGCTTGACCTCACCAAAGAGATATATTAAATTGTAGATTTCTGCTCATTCTGTACTATAAATTCCTGAAGGGCAGAAAACAAAATTTGCCCAAACTTCTCAGCATCTCTTTTCTCAACTATAAAATGGGTATCTTAGCATCTATCAGACCCAATATACAGTATATTTCATGTATCATTGTCTCAAATCCATACCATACTCACATTGTAGGTATCCTAAATGAAGAAATCTGAGGATCAGAGTGTTTAACTAACTTGCCCTGGGTTATATAGCAAAAAAGAAGCACACTTGGACTAGGAACCAGTTCTATGTAGCTACTGTTTGCTAGCTACAGCAAATGGATGTACAGTTATTTTATCATATCATATCCCAAATGTTTATGGAGCATTAGCATTTACATTCCTAACAGCATAGAGCTGTCCCCCATCCTAAGTGGTTGCTCAGACTTGGGGAAACATATTTACATGGTCTAGGGGCATGGATTCTTGAGCTAGGGTAAATAGTCTTTCCATGAAACTGGATTTGGCTTTTCTTATAATTCTATTTCCTATTTTAAAAACTGGCAGTGTTTATACTGCAGAAAAAGCAATAGAACTGTAATTTATGTTTCATAATTGACAAAACGGGTCTCATGTGCTATGACTAAAATGGGTAACATTTTTGACAGTTATATGTTATTTCTTCCAGGGAATTGAGGCCTTACATTCACATGTGAGGTGAATTATATGGGTCCTGGGTAGTCACAGGGTACCCTGTACCCATCCCTCCTCTTTCTACCTAGCACTGTGCTTACATATTCAACAAATCTCTTTTCACATCCAGGACACATGCTGATTATAGTGTGAACAGTAGCTACATAGAACTGGTTCCCAGTCCAAGTATGCTTCTTTTTTGCTATATAACCCAGGGCAAGTTAGTTAAACACTCTGCTCCTCAGCTTTCTTCATTTAGGATACCTACTATGTGAGTATGGTATGGATCTGAGACAATGATACATGTAATATACTGTATATTGGGTCTGATAGATGCTAGGCTCTTAATCAATGGTAAGGGACAACCTTTACCTACTTTTAAAACTTTCTCTCTGCAGCCTAATATTGCCTCCAACCAAATTTACAACTCTTCCTCCTTGGTATTGATGAATCCATTTTGACATGAGTAGGCCTTGTATTCTAGATCCTGGCAGAAGTGTTCTTAACTTACCCCCATACAGTGTTCTTTTAACCAGAGACACCATTCTCTTAATAGTTTTATTCCTGCATCCAGGGCTTCATTATAATTCAGTCATCACTCCAAGTTGGTTCAGTACATGAAATGGCTGTTCACATAGTGGATCAGCCCTCTTCGTGATAGTAGTCTAAATGAGTTTTACTCTACTCATTACTAACTTTGTTCCCCCTAAAAACTGCCTAAATAAACATTTGCTTAATATGGAGCCAGTCTTTGAATTGAAGAGGAAAAGTGATCTATATTTTGTAACTACATCCAGGACATTTTTCCCTCTTTTAAAAAATATAGCCATGCATAAAGCAAAGCAACATTGTTAGTGTTACCGTGTACTGCTCACCATCACAGGACTGGATGGCTTACTTTGGGCTCAGAAGTGCTATTTCCTGGTGATGCCCTTGGCATAGGTAATACTTTGCTTAGTTCACATCAACACACATTTACTGAGCACTTATTTAGTTCCAGGTTCCGTGGACAAGAGATGATAAGTATAGACCATGCTTTTGAAAGACTTAAAGTCTCTTAGAGTTAAATGCATAAAGTATCACAATGCCACTAATAAAAATTCTCTGAAGTGGGCTATTCTAAATCTAGACTATAGCCCTTACAGGCCCTTTATAGCTAGTATCCACTCTGTGTTCTAAAGGCACAAGACCAAGGTTCTAATTCCCACACTGTCACTTACTAATTAAACAGGTATCAGGCACACTTATAGCAATAGATCTACCAATAACAGAGTTGTTTTCAATATCAAACATGATCATATATCTGAAAACACTTTGCAAATCATAAAATCTTATACATGCCCTTGGGGATAAATAGTAATGATTCAGGCTATTCCATATTTCTTATTCTAAATATTCTAGGTCTTTAAGAAGTTAGAAAATGAGTTGAAATCTAGAGTGTAAAAAGCTGAAAGAGCTATTTGCTAACAAGCTGTGTGCAGCCCAGATCTACAGAAAAGCTTGTCTGTAGCTATGACCTAAGACTGAGCCTCTTTGTCTCCTATTTCCAGTTGCCCATCTTGAGTACAATGTGACTCTCTAAATTTTGTTTAAATAAGCATAAACTATTGGCTCTGTCATGAAACTTTCTGCTAATCATTCTTTTTGTTGTCTGTCCAATAATAACAACTGTTTTTGAGCACTTATTGTGTGCCAGGCACTGTTTTAAGTGCTTCATATTTATCAAAATATTCAAATCTCCCAAAAATTCTAACTTCACTTTATAGATAAGTAAAATCACATGCACAAAAATGGGTTAAATAACCTTTTTAAAATAAAAGGTTATCCCTGGTTATACAGTTAATAACTGGTGCTGCTGAGTATCAAACCCAGGCCGTTTGGCTCTGGGGATAACGTTCCTAGCCATTATGGCACTGGTGCTAGCATTTGTGCACCCATTTGTAAACATACCTTCCTTTTTAGGTTGGAACTTGACTTCATGATAAAACCTTTAATGACTTAACAACAGTTGAAAAAAGCGTAACATTCAATGCCTGAAATTCCCAGATTCAAATCCCAAATATCTGTGGGAATATCACCATTCCTTAACTTTCTCTGAGCCGTGGCTTCTTCAACTCTGCCCTTAGTCGACTTTTATCCACTCCTGTTATGTTCCACCTCCCATAAACAGATAAGGTTCTTGAGTTATCTACAGTCTCTCTGTCAACCTTCAGCCCTTTGAGAGCTGCCTTCTACCTCCCCTGTTAATGGCTTTGCTGCAGAGCAAAAGAACAGCATCTCGTTGCCAAAATCATGAATTGTCCTAGTCTTCACGCCACCACTCTCTCGGCTTTTCTTCCAACTCTCCCATTGATTTTCATCTCCTCTGCAGGCTCCTACTCCCTTTCTAGTTCTCAAATATTCATATCTTTCAGGGCCCATTCTCCACCCTCTTTTCTTGTCACTATTTCTTCCTGGAAAATTTTCTGTATATTTTTAGGACAGGTTCCTAGACGTGTGAGGGTAGAGATACATGTTTACGTTCATCTTCAAGACTTCCAGCTTTGCACTTTGCTGGGTAATTAAAGTAGAGGAGTAATGAGTCCTCATAAGCAGAGGTTTTATTTCCTGCACTTTTCTGACTTGAAAATCAGAAAGCAAATAAATCGTTTCTGCCTGAATTAGGTCAATTAGTTATGTACTTCAGCATTTAACTTAAGAAATAGCTCAGGGCTAAACTCTAGTATAAATGGGTTGTGGTTGCCACTATATGCTCAACTGGTGATATCTTTCTTTCCCTGGTTTGTAAAATAGCCATCCAGCTGATTTACTCTGATTATTACTGCAACTTGGGATTTTGGCAAAAATCCATTATATAGAGTAGAAGGCCTGAGAGGATATCATTTAACTTGTCAAAAATGAGTGTGCGTATGAGGAAACAACAGAGAAAATAAAAATGTCAGAGAGATGGACAGGAAGAAAGGATGGAGTCAAGATAGCTCCTTTATAATTATAGAACTTTAACACTGGGACTGATTGCCCGGAGATAATTTTAGCCCATTACCTGAGCTCTCAAGCAATGTTAGTTTTAACATTTCTCCCAGAGTCTGAGCTAGGAAAAGCAAAAACTAAATTTTATTAGCTGATTAATTTAATGCTATAAAATTAGGAGTTAATTTTATTCTTGGTAATCAACTTCTATCTAATAAACATAATAGAAGTTATTTATTTAAGGAAAGGAGACAATATAATGAAAATTTAGAGAAAATACAAATAGCTTTAGACTATTTTATGGGCAAAGTGTATTTCTTGCCTTATGGACAATCCATTATTGTCCATTTGCAGAGGAAAATGTGACTATTCCTGGGATGGGCCAATGGGGGTGATTAGAGAAGGCCCAAATAGAAGATAACAGTTGAACAAATTTTTATAATACGAACAGAAGTTCAACAATGAAGAAAAGCATCACATTTAATTAGCCAATTCATAGTCACTGAATATCTCTAATAATCTACGTAATCAGTAAAAGAAGAAAAGGAAGCATTCTGCTTGGAGCACCCAGACAGGCTAGAGGGCCAGTGAAGGCTCCCTGGCAGAGGTCTGTCTTTGTGATAAATAGGCGTGTCAGGTGAATTTGGAAATGAGTAATAGGATAGGGGCTAGTCCAAACAGAAGGGGAGATAAGAAAGAGCATATCTGAAGAATCTAGAATATCACTGGTACAATTCAAGTTTTTTAGAGGAGACAGAGGAACCACTAGAACATAAAGAACCTTGAATCTTGGTCTTTGCGTGCTATAGGCTAGGGAGTCATTGAGAGATCCTACACAGGAATCAGCATTGTCACAGCTGAATTTTAGGTAGATCGTTGCTATTACAGCATGGAGAATGTATTAGAAGATATAGGACTAGACATAGGGATACAGTGAGGAGGCTACAGCAATAATTCAGTGAAAAGATAGTCAAACTTTTTCTGTAAAGATCCAGATAGTAAATATTTTCAGTTTTACAGGCCTCATAGTTTCTGCCACTCAACCCAAATCTGCCATTGTAGCACAAAAGCAGCCATAGATTATACATAAATGAATAGCCATGGCTGTGCTCCAATTAAATTTTATTTGTAGACCATGAAATTTGAATGTCATATAATGATCACATCATGAAATACTACTTTTTGGTTGATTTTTTCAACTATTTAAAAGTGTAAAAAACATCTCAGCTCATGGCCCATAGACACACAAGGCAGGCTGGATTTGTCCTGGGGGCCATAGTTTGCTGACTCCTGGTTCAGAGGAAGAGGATGGCAACCCTAGTTAGTGTAGTGTATATACGAAGGAAGCAAAGTAGATGGATTTGAGAAGCATCTACCGTAGGATGTGGTGATTCGTTGCATTTTTTAAAATTAACTTTTTATTGTTGTAACATGAATGGAACTCAAATTTTCTCATTTTCACCATTTTCAAGTGTACAGTTCAGTGGAATTAATTATATTTGCACTATTGTGCTACTATCATCAATACCCATCACCCAAACGTTTTTGTCACCTCAAACTCTGTACCCATTAACCATAATGGGTACATCTTTTTGCATCTGACTTATTTCATTCTCTATTATGTCTTCACAGTTAATCCTAGCTGTAGCATGTATCAGAACATCATTCCTTTTTATGACCAAATAATAGATATTCCATTGAATATATGCACTGTCTTTTGTTTAACCATATAGCTGTTGATAGATACTTGAGTTGCTTCTTCATTTTGGCAATTGTGAGTAAAGCCACCATGAGCATTTGTGTACAGATATCTATTTGAGTCTCCTGCTTTCAATTCTTTTGGGTGTATAGTAGAAGTGGGATTACCAGATTATATAGTAACTCCATGTTTCAGTTTGCTAAAGCTGATGGAATGCAGTACACCAGAAATGGATTGGCAATAACAAAGGGTATTTATTAGGTTACAAAATTACAGTCCTAAGGCCATGAAAATGTCTGAATTAAGACACCAAGAGGAAGATACCTTCTCTGAGGCAAGGCTGATGGTATGGCAAGGTTCAGGTTCTTCTGTCACATGGAAAGGCACATGGCAATGTTTGCTGCTCCTTCTCTCCTAGATTCTGGTTTCAAAATGGGCCTCTCAGCTCCTGTGGGTACTTCTGGCATTTTCATTCTGTCTGCCTCCTTCACTGGTTTTTATCTCTCTCTTCTCTAGGTTTTTACTATCTTTTATCCTCTCACAAAGGACTCCAGTAAAGGATTAGGACCCACCTTGAATTGCATGAGTCACATCTCCAAAGCAAAAGGTCCCACCCACAATAGGTCTACACCCATAGGGATGAGATAGTAGTCTTTTCTGGGGTATATAACAGACTCAAACCACACATTGCACCCCCTGGACCCCCAAAAAACATGTTCTTTCCATATGTAAAATGCGTTCATTCCATTACGATATCACAAAAGCTTAAATCATTTCAGTAATAATATTAAGTACAAAGTCATATCAAAATCAGCTACTGGTGTGATTTGTCCTAAGGCAAAGTTCTCCTCTGGCTATGACCTGTGAAACTCAGAACAATTTATCTGCTTCTAATATACAAAGGATGGACAAACATAGTATAAACTTCCCTATTTTCTTAGGGAGAAATTGGAAAGAAAACAAGTATCAAGGGTCCTAATCAGTTCTGAAAACCTGCAGGGCAAACTCCATTATATTTCAAGTCTGAGAGTCATTCACAGAAAGTGGTTTTATCCTCCAGGCTTGAGAGAATGGAAAGCTCACTCTCTCCAAGGGCTTATGGACCAGCCCTGCTTTCTCCAAATGCTGGCATGAGAATTCTGATGTTTACAAGCATTGGATAGACCACCTTGTTCTCATCCCCACCCTCCTCAAGCACCTGGGTGACACCTGGATTCTGTGCCGTATCTGGGGCAAACACTCAACCGCTTCAGAATGGTAGAGTGGTAGCCTGGGTCTCCCCGATACCTGGGGAATGTGTTCCTTTCTCTCTGAAGCACAATCCATGTTCAACTATCTAAGGACTTGGAAAATGGATTTCCATAGCAGTTGCTTCACTTTACAGTCCTACCAACAATGTATAAGGGTTCCAATTTTTCTGCATCCTTATATGTTATTTTGTGTGGTTTTGATTTGCATTTTCCTGAGGCCCAAATGTTCAGCATCTTTCCATGTACTTAATGGTCATTTGTATATCTTCTTTGGAGAAATGTCTGTTCAAATCCTTTGCCCATTTTTAAATTATTCATCTTTTTTTTTTGTTGTTGAGTTGTAGCAGTTCTTTATATAGGCGCAATATTAAACCATTATCAGATATATAGTTATCAATTTGCAGATGGCATGAACTTTTATGTACAAAATTCAAAAGAATCCACAAGAAAACTACTAAAACTAATAAATGAATTCAGCAATGTTGTAGGCTATAAGATTAACACCCCAAAATCAGTTGTGATTCTAAGTACCAGCAAAGAAGCTTCTGAAATGGAAATTTGAAAAAAAAATTCATTCACAATAACATCTAAAAGAATAAAATACCTAGGAATAAGTTTAAACAAGGAGGTGAAGCACTTGTGCACTGAAAACTACAATGCACTGCTGAAAAAAAGTAAAGATGACCTCAGTAAATGACAAGACATCCCATGTTCATGGATAGAAAGACTTAATATTGTTAAGATGTCAGTGCTCCTCAAAATTATCTACAGATTCAAACAATCCTTTCAAAACCCTGGTGCTTTTTTTTGACAAATGGAAAAGTTGATCCTTAAATCAAATGAAAGCACAAAGGACCCTGACTAGCCAAAACAATATTGCAATAGAAAAAAAGCACAAAGGACCCTGACTAGCCAAAACAAAGTTGGGGATCTCATGCTTCTTGATTACAAAACTTTCATCAAAGTAACTATAATTAGACAGTATGGTACTCACTTAAAGATAGATACATAGATCAATGAAATAGAATTGAGTGTTCAGAAATAAAGCTAATAGATCTACAGTCAACTGATTTTCACAAAGGGTGCCAAGTACATTCATTGGGGAAAGAACAGACTCTTTAACACATGATGCTGAGAAAACTGGGTAACTACATGCAAAAGATGAAGTTGGACCCTATATCATAGCTTATGCAAAAATTAATTTTAAATGGGTCAAGGGCCTTAACATAAGAGCTAAAATCACAAAACTAAGAAGAAAGTGTGTGGAGAGACCTTTATAACTTCAAATTTGAAAGTTACTTAGATATGACACCAAAAGCATGAGCAACAAAAGAAAAATAGATAAAATGAGCTTAATCAAAATTTAAAACATTTGTACATCAAAGAGAATTATCAAGAAAGTAAAAAGATTAGTTGCCTTTTGATGGTTAAGGAAGGATGGTGTCAAAGATGACTTTTAGTATTCTCCCTTGTAACAGTGGGTAGAAGGTTTTATGCCCCCAACCAAATAGAAGATACAGAAGGGGAAAGATTCTTGGGCATTGGAGTTTGCAGGGGCTGTTGAGTGCCTTCTTTTGTCAGTGATTCCATTTTTAAGGATTCTGATGCATAGAACTTTGTGTGCCCTAAGTAATTTTTGCTTTTGGGAAGTACTTGCTTACTATTTGGAGGCAAAGAAAATATCGTTACTGTAGAAAGTAGCTGAGAGAAATTAATGTTCCTTACTATTATCAATCTTTTAAAACATGTCACCTCCTCTGGCATTTTCAAAAAACTGTCTCAAATAAGCCCCAGATGCAAATGTCACCCATATGCCAATGCCATATATCTGCCTCATGCACTGCATCAAAAAGCTTTCTCAAGTTAGAATAACAAGCTTGAAATTATTTCTCATGTAGCAATTAGGAGGCACACAAACTAATGGTAAATGGTGGATTTTTGAAATGGATTTTGATGAAATTATCATAACCTGAAAATGTATCATCAAAGAACCTTTCCCAAATTCAGTTTTCTTTCAACCGATCTAATCTGCAAACGTCTGCGGCCAGAACAGCCTCTGCATGAGGATTTATGATGAGGACTTAGAACTGCCAACAGAGTCACTTCTCCCTGAACCATAAATATTCATGTGGAGAGAAGGTATACTGTATGGCTTCCTGCCTTCTGGGCAACTCCATCATTCCATTCAATATAAAGGAGAAAATAGGGAATTTTCAAGTTGGGAAATAAATAACAATTGCTTTTCAACTATAGTAAGTATAGCACAGTAGAGTTTGGATAGTGGGACTTAAGAATTAATAAGCCTGAATTTAGGACTCAGCTCTTCCTTGCACCTAACTCTATATCTTGATAAATTTATTTAACTTCTCTGAACAGACAAAAATAACACCAACATGTAAAACACTAAGAAGAGTCCTCACCCTATAGCAAAAAACATCATAAAAAATCATACTTTAATACTTTCCGTTACTGTTGTTATTTTTATTATTGTTCTGTTACTAAACTCTCAGGATATAATTTCAGATGAACTAATGATAAATAATGTTTAAACATTGTATTTTAGAAAATGGATTAATAATTATCCATATTTTACA
Organism: Myrmecophaga tridactyla; assembly: GCA_004026745.1. Lineage (NCBI taxonomy): Eukaryota > Metazoa > Chordata > Mammalia > Pilosa > Myrmecophagidae > Myrmecophaga > Myrmecophaga tridactyla. Next base: position 45,034 of record PVIY010007219.1, on the reverse strand, counting down.
GATGAATACTTTAATGTTCTAAGGGATTAATATGTCAAAAGTCACTATACTTGTCAGTATAGGCTAGGCTCTGCTACAATAATAAAAGAACCACTCGCTCACTTGAGAATAAAATAAAGGCTTTCTTATCATCACATAATTACCAAGAAGTGTGTGTTAGTATTTAAACTCTGGAATGCGATAATGTGTTCAATGAAAGCTTTTGATGTACAGCACAACCCTCTGTGGTTATTAGAGCCAAAAGGATTATATCCATTTGCTAGTTGAGTAAATTGAGACAAAGAACCCCTTGCTTAACATCACACAGCAAGTATCCAAGCCAGGACCAAGTTTCAGGAGTCCTGATTCCTGGTACTGTATGAATCTTATACATTAACATTTACTGAAATGTGTTGTAATAAAAAGAATGTATTGAATCAAATATATTTAGAAATCAAAAACATTTTGTATTAAAGAATGTTTGTTTCTTTATTGCAGGACCTCCCAAAGTTCTAAATGTACTAAAGCATTATAATCTTTAGGTGGACTAATACAATACATTCCATTTCCAAACTTTGATGACCATAAAACCCTCTTTTCTTGGAAGGTCTCCGAAGATTTAGCACACCCTTAGGGAGATATTGCCTCTTCACCCAGTGAAGTTGGCCTCTAAAATCATAGAGCCAACACTAAACAAAATACAAACACCTCAACCTCTTGTATCTTCCTTCAAAATCTAGACAAAGAGCTGTTGCCTTCTGTGCTTGAAGGGCTTCAAGTGTAGGATCGCTCTTCAACATTCTCTGGTGAAGAAACACAATCAGCTAGGTGGCATATCCTTTTCACTTATTCTCCTCTCTTTCTCATGCACACTCACACACACAAGAAACACATCATGTTCATTTTGTAATCAGGACTCTACCCTAAGAGAACCATCATGCTGCTTTTAACCACGTTTGTGAGATGCTAGCCTCTTTGTACAAAGATAAAGAAGGTTTCTATTCTCACCGCAGATTGCCTGTCTTTCAAAATACATTTTGTGGTCCATTTCCAGCAGATGAAAAGAATAGCACATGGCAATTAACAGCAGTTGCCGTGCACGCAGCACTGTCAGTCATAATGGCCAGGATTATGGGCCCAATTTTCCCCACATGTCTATTTGCAGATGAGTTCACTTTGATCCACATATCACTCTGCAGAGCTCCTGTGTGATGCTGTTCTAATTCGCTGCCACATGTTTTACATTTCCAGAAGCTTCCTCCTTCTCTCTTGGCACCAAGATGGGTACAATTCAACAGGGACTAGTTGGAATGTGATGTTCCCATGTCATTCCATCTGTTCTGCCCATCACTCATACCTGACACAGACAGGTCCACTTCCCAAAGCATCATTGTTAACCACAAAATGATGTCCACTCTCTTCTGAGATAACATCACTTCATTCTATACTTTTCTAACCTTTTTGTCCCCTATACTTTTCCAACCTTTTTGTCCCCTGCATCTGTTATGAAATTATTGTAAGACAACGCAATCTATTCTTAATTCATTAAACACATGGTTGAGGTTAAGATGAATTAAATAACTTGCCCAAGTTCATGCTATTGGTAACAGTGAGTGGGAATCTGAAGCCATATTTCACTGACTTTAGAGCCAATGCTCTTAGCATCCTCAAGAGGGACAAAGGAATGTCACAGTTAGGATGGAAGATCTTGAAGTCTCAGGCTTGCCTTGTGGCATCTTGAGGAAGCTTCCAAATCTCTTGGTTTCCACCTTGATTTCCACATCTATAAAAATGGGGATATCATCTATAATCTAATATCGTTCTAGGGATTAACTGGGATATCACAGATATCAGAGTTACTAAAACCATAAATATTTTCTTCCCTTCCTTTTTAATTGTAATACAAACCTGATCTAAGTTTGAAAGGGTGTTGGCTGATGGATAACTTTTCCTGTTTCTTTATACATTTCCATAATTTATAAATTTTTAATATTGATCATATGTTAAGTACACAGGAAAATTATATATACATGTATATATGTGAGTATATATTCATTTATTCATTCATTATCATTCCTACAAAAGATAACTGATAACTGTAGCAATCAAAAGTCTCTCTACTAAAAATAAAAGGAAAGATAGAAAAGTAAGCAAAATTTAGATTTTGTCTACTGTGCCCACTTTTCCCCTCCATTTCCATTCAAAAGGAAAATGTTAAAACACTATCTTGTTTGCAGCAGGACCCTCCCCCAGCGGCGGGTGCTGAGCGCTCATTGTCCCGTGGGGTAGGAATCTGGGAAAAAACTGTGCTGCCAGACATTTCTCAAATCCCAGGGGCCTGCCCCACAGTCCAAATGTGAGTCCCGGAGTTGCCTTTCCCTGGGCAGCAGAAGGAAAACCTTGTTTGGTGCTGGGAATGAAGAGTTTATCCCTCATGTGTGGAGGTCCCATTGTTATAAAGCCAGCTTGTGGGGCGGATGGAGAGCTGATGCAAAACTCGGGAGAACCTTAGCATAGGTCACCTGAGAAGCTTTCAGACCTGCCCCCACCCCGTGCCTGTGCTGTGACATGTACTGCAACATGGGCCAACCTCCCTGGTCTCTCAGTAATGCTCTCTGTCTTCTTGAGCAACCGCTTTGCCTTTCAGGACTCAGTTTACGCACGTGTAAAATGAAATGAGCCACTGAAGGACTTTCAGCCTTGGAGTTCTCTGGGCCAGCATTTGTTTCTTTGCGATTTAATATCTTGTTTTTTTCCCCCCAAAGGATATTCAGTGACAAAGAAAACACAAACCCACAACTAGAGAGCGTAGTTAAAAGAGGAATCAGAAACCACACAGTGGAAAGGGAGATAATTGTACTAAAATCATGGGTGAAATAATTACTAGAATTGAGCAATAAATAACATTGTGATTTATCTAGGCCTTTAATTAATTAAACTGCAAGTTGGTCCTTTTATGTCTGTTTACTCCAGTTCTAATCTTGAATATCCATGATAAGGAGGATCTAGGGAAACCAGTGTTGGACTAGAACAGCGGGGAAGTAGGGAGAGAGATGCTTCTTATTATCACCAAATGTCTAAACCTATTCCAAATGTTAATTGAGTTCACACATTTGAAAGTTGAAAGTGAAAATCTAGGTGTACTGTACAGCTCTCAAACCACCTCCTTATTTGCAAAGGGACACTTCTCACCGAGGCCCACGCTGAGCTTCCTTTACCTGGCAAGTCACCCTCTCTTATGCACTTAAGCACGTTTCCTTGCTGCCTTGGCTCGCAGTTAGATATATTCCTCTGCTGCCTACTATACTGGACTATGAATTTGGAGACATTGATGTCTGGTTCATCCTTACAGATATTAAAGTAATAATAATATAAAGTAAACATAACAATAAATTAATAATAATCCCTCCATGAATGAATGAATGAATAATAGGCAGAATTATATGATAGGGTCAACATAAATTTCATGTTTTATTGACTCATTCATGCCCTCATTCATTCCGCAGACATTTATAGATGCCCACAATATGCCGAGTTGTGTTCTGGGTACTGAGGAACTCACCATCTAGCAAGACTGCTGAGAAACCATCGCTTACAGTTAGTGTGATAGGCCCTCAAGTACAGCAACACTAGCGTTATGTTTCTCTTTGTAAACTAAGTCCAAAACAGCCTGTTTTCCTCCCTTCCACCTCCAGCTTCTGCACTGTCATTGTTGCCCCTGCTTTGCTACTGATCAATCCCTTACATCAGTTCCCATAAGTAAAATTTACCCACTTTCCAGAACCTCAGTTTCATAATGAATGAAATGATGAGGAGATAGTATTTGACTTGGAAAAGAAAAAAAGAATTCTGGAAAACCAAATTTTCTACCTTGCTTAGAGTTTTTGTGAAGATCTAATAGAGAGGACAAAATAAGGCCAAGAAACAATTGTTGCTTTAATTGAATTGAATTTAGCAATTTGACATTGGATTTGCAGGAGCATGGTAGAGAGGACTCAGCCCATCCCATAATGCAGGGCTCTCACCATCTCCCTGACTTTCCCATTCTCCTTCTGTTGCCTTCTCCCCTTTCCAAAGGACCAGATAATTAGGCTCTTGTTTCACACAGAGCAGTTTCGTCAACTTCTTTGAAATCTTGGGAACAGAAGACATCCAGTCACCCCAGGACCCTCCTGTCATAAGCAGACTAATCAAAGCACAGCAAAACATAGTGGGTCTCTCTCTCTAGAAAAATCGTTTTGCCTGTTGCTAAGAGAATAACATTTTTCTCTGTTTCAGTTTACCTGTATTCTCAATGCCTGGTATAGGACCTGACCCAAAAGAGATGTTTATAAAATGCCTGAATAAATTGATCTATGAGATAGTATATGGAATGAATATAAACTGAAAAGAACTCATTAGTATTAGTAATCGTTATCAATTTTACTATTTTATGACAGCAATCAGTAACTATTTGGTAACAAGTAGCCCTGCCTTAGGCATTCTTTGTAAGAAGAGGACAGTAATCCTGTCGGGAAATCTTAGATTCTCCTCATGGTTCCTTACCCTGTGAAAGGATGCAAATACTCACATTTCTGACTTCAAGATGGTCCATGGCAGAAAGGGAAAATGACCTATTTGGGTCCTCATTCCATAACAGTCTTAAGGGGAATGGAAATTCTGATTCAAAGAAAAAGATTTTTCTTTTCCTTTGCTTTCTGTGAAGGGACAAGAGGATTAGAAAGACAAGCCAATCTATGGTGGAAGGCTGTGTGATGTCACAGACAGAGCAAAAGACCAGGACTCAGACAAAAATGCTTTCACATCTTAACTACTACTACCATGTTTCTCTGGGCCAGTGAAACAACTTTCCAGAACCTCAGTTTCATAATGAATGAAATGATGAGGAGATAGTATTTGACTTGGAAAAGAAAAAAAGAATTCTGGAAAACCAAATTTTCTACCTTGCTTAGAGTTTTTGTGAAGATCTAAGTAGAGAGGACAAAATAAGGCCAAGAAACAATTGTTGCTTTAAACCTTAATACCAATAAAAGCCTTTATACCAATATACTAGCTCTGGAGAGCTGAACTACATAAGCATGAGACATAAGGATCACTTTGGGCTCTCAAGTACAAGGCTTTGGTGGGAAATGTGAGGAGGTGGCTACATGGGAGAACAGAGGAGAAGTCTAAAGCTATGAGTTTCAGAAGGCATATGAATCTGAAGTCTGAGCTAGTCCCTTTGTATGGAAACCAAAGATATATATCCATGGCTCACTACATTAGTACTCCAGCAATAGAGTCATCTGGCCTGTTTGTTATTTCTCTCATCTACTTGCACCTACCACCATGGATAATAAAATTTATCTGTCAGTCAATCACTCCCTCCCTCCCTCTCTCCCTCCATCCTTCACTCCCAACCATATCTGGCATTATAAATCACTTAGAGAGGGAACATGAATGGAATTCCAGTCCCTGTCCAGTATAGGCCACAATTGTTGGCTTCTAGCCTGTGGCTGTCATTGAGTCAGAATGTCATCTGTTGTCAATAGGGGAAGGAGACATGGTACAGTACACTTCCACAGCAGGACTTCTAGATGTAGCATGTATTGATGAGTTAAGTACAAATACCTCACACAGAAAGAAATAATGCACACTTGGCCACTATGCAAGCCAATATGATGATGTGGTTCAAATTAGAAAGGACCCCTTCTAATATTTGCCAGAAATTTTTTGAAAGAAATATCTAACTGTAAGATAGCTGGACTCTGTCAAGTTGTGAAATTCAGTGTCATCAATTGTAAAGGAAATAATACAACACCTTAGGGTGCATTCATTGATGAAGTAACAGTAGCCAGCCTTGCCCTGTCCCAGCTCATCCGAACTCATCTGAGAAGTTCCAGGCTATGCTGCCAGAGAGGCTAGGACAGCAGTTATAAGTTAAAGTCAAGCAGACCAGGATGTGAGTCCAGGCTCAACCTTTACTAACTGGGTCATCTTTATAAATAACTCACATGTTCTGAATACCAGTTTTCTCATCTGTAAAGCAGCAGTATTTACAGTACCTATTTCTCAGGGGCTATTGTGAGGATAAAGGGAGGTAGGGCCTGCAAAGAACTTATCACAAGTGACCTGTACACAGCAAGTGCTTCTTAAATGGCACCGCTTGCAGTAGCTGTGGCGCCGGTGGGAGCAGCAGCAGTTAGTCTTGAGCCGTAGACCCATATGCTTATTACTGAGGTTCTGAAATGGTGACTGTTTGTCTTCTCTAGAAAGTTGAAGCCATGAGTACTTTGAGGACAATAAAAGTTAGCATTTCTGACTGCTTAAGTAGCTCAGGAGGCCAGCCCTTCCAACCAGTTCCCACGTGAGTCCAATCATTTCAATATCCTTATCCTGCCCTCCACATCACTAACTTAAGTGTGCTCCCAATTTTCTTGGGTTTTTTGTTTTCCCTGTTCTGCTTGGCCTCACACAGACAGAATCCTCCATGGTGGGTTTGGTTTGGTTTTCCTATAGGCTGTCCTTAAATGAGCATTTCCAACATGCCAGGTACTCTCCCTGAATAAATCCTCAGAACAAACTTTTTATTAGTATGCCCAATTTTTTAGCAGAGTCTTCAGAGCCATAGACATTGTAAAAATAACTTCCCAAGTCATTCCAATAGCAAATAATTGAGTGTATATATTCAGGAGATTCCCAAACCTCATTGAGCATTTCCCACTTGGCGCTTCCAACTTTGGAACTAATGATGATGATGACAACCACGTTGACAACAGCAATAGTTCTTTCTCGTCTCCCCATTTATGTCCATTTTGCCATCTCCCTAGTCCCAAAGGAGGGATTTTCATAAATCAGGACCTCTCGTGCACAGAGAGTGACTAATTTTGGCAGAGAGGCTGATATCTATACCCTGTCCTGACCCAGGCAGAAAGGCAACTTAACAAAGCATCCAAGTCACATCATGGCCCTCAGCCGCCTGGATATCTGGCCAGGAGCTCTGTTCTGAAGCTCCTCCTAACTCTCATTGCTGACATGACTATGTCCCTTTCAGTTTTACCCTTTTATTTCCCTTCCTTGTAGCGATAGAGACCTTTGTATCTTCTGCTACTTTCTTATTTTTGCTCTCAAATATAAAAGTTCACAGACTACCTCTGGCCTCATTAATTCCATTACTGTTCCTGAAAGAATTTGTGACTGCAGTCTTTATGTGAAGATTTATTAGTCCAGAACCCCACAGGGGGATGTTTGGGTCTAGGCTGGCTCTACTCCTGTTCTCACTGACACCAGCACTGCAAACTGTACCCTTTATTAAGTACTTGCTGGGCTTCTCTTCTCCAGTTACGACACAATTTTCATAGGCAGCCACAAGTCACACAGTCTACTACTGGAGACAGGTTTTTCCATTTCAACCTAAGGACATCATATGGAAAGATCTCATCCTTTTTTACTCACTGCCTCAACCAAAGGGGTCTAATTTAAAATGTTATTATACTCCACGAACATTCACAGATTGCTCTGTGCACCAAGAACTATGCAAGGCTCTGGGAAAACATACATAAATAAGACATGATCCTGAACTCAAGGAGAACATGTTCTAGCAAGCTACACTATTTGAAACAGACCTTAGAAACAATCTACAACAAACTTTTTGGTATTAAAAGTTAGAAAGTTAAGCTGCAGAGAAGGAAACTGACTTGTCTCAGGCCACTTATCTTCTAATTTAATGGTAAAGCCAGGACCAGAAGCCAAGCTTAATATCTATTTAAATTATTCCACACAGTGTCTCTCTAAAGATTTCTTTCAGTACACTAAACCTCTCAGCCTGCTATAGCTTCAATTTTAGTATGTGTTGCCAAAGTGGGCAATAATCACATACCCTTTCATAAGTCAGCTCTTCTGGACATTCCCTTCACTTCAGACCAGGTGGGGTCTCTTCATTGCTGACCCAGGCCCTTTAACCCACCCCCATCATCACACACTCTAGTTGCTGTTTGTCTCCCACCTAGATGGTAAAGCTCCTGAAGATAGAGTCAAAACCATAGTCATCTCTGGCTTTCCAGGGCTCAGCACTGAATTTGGCACAAAGTAAGTACTCAGTAAGTAAGTACTTATTTGCTGAATGAATGAATGAGCACATGAATGAATAAAGTCATACCAATGCTAAAGCTCACCTTTTTTACCATATTAGCCCTGATAATAATGCCTCAGCTGATATAGTGACAGAGAGTCCAGATAAGAGAGCACATCATCTATAGCAACTTCAATTCCGATAAGTACTGGGCCAGCAGATTCAGGGTTGGCATTATTCTTCCCGTTGGGTGGGGGGGGGGGAAGCTAAATTTTAAAATCTTATAGCCACACTACAACAGGAGGTTTATTTTTAACTCTCTACGTTTATTTACACCTTGTACTTTCTGCAAATGAAATAGAAGCCTCGAGACACAGGGGTTTCTGTTTTTTGTTGTTGTTGTTTTTTTCATTTTTTTCATTTATTCAATAAGAATAAGAACGGGAATAAAAGAGAAGCCAGATCTGAAATTCTGAGGTTCTGATTCTAACAACTTAACCAATAATAATAATAATAATAATAATAATAATAATAATAATAATAATTTTTTGAAGTATACGTTTGAGGATCAGAAAACTACGGTTCTATGCTTCACTCTGCCATCAACTTACTGGATAATGAGCAGAGTTCTGAATTTCCTCTGTTGGGCCTCAGTTTTTCTAATCTGTAAAATGAGAGATATGCTAAGATACAGAGTTAGAGTTCTGCAACTCTGAAAGTCAGCATTGCTACACACAGCAACTGTTAAAGAAGCCAAAAAAAAAGAGATCAGGCTCCAATTAGAGGTAGGAATGAAGCCAATATGGTTGGACTGAGGTAAATCAGAATATAGGGTAAAGGATGATATTGTCTGTGTTTCAGAACTTTACCTACTATATGAGACCAAAGGAAGAGAGGTCTATTTTGTGTAAAACCTAAATTTCCTGTAGCACACAATTGAACTTAACCTGTCTGGCCATTTCAGTTAAACAAACTAAACACATGAAGCCTAGAATTAGGAATGAGGTCTTGCAATGCTGTGTAGCTTAATATAATACCTGGATACATTCCAGAGTATGTTGGGCAGATACTTCAAAAATATTGGCAAAGTCCCTTGAGGGACTAGAGAAAAAATATGAATTAAACTTTCCCACCTAGGGAACCCCTGATACTCTCTCAGACATTAGGGACTCCCTTGATTTTGAGACTTGCTCTTGTGAACCTTATTTATGTAATGGAAAAGCTAAGCTTACCTATAGTAATGCCTAAGAGTTACTTCCACAGAATCTCTTTCGTTGCTCAGATATGGCCTCTCTCTCCCTAAGCCCAACTTTGCAAGAAAAATCATTACCCTCTCCCCTGTGTGGGACATGATGTGGAAAGATGCAGATTTCCCTGGAAACATGGGACATGATTCCCAGGGATGAGCCTGGCCTTGGCACCATGGGCTCAACAATGCCTACCTGACCAAAAAGGGAAAAGAAATGTAGCAATAAAAGGTATCAGTGGCTAAGAGATTTCAGATAGGGTCGAGAGGCTATTCTATGGGTTATTCTTTTGCAAGCCTCAGCTAGATACTGCTAATTACCTTGGATTGCCAAGCCCTAGCCCACAGTATTCCTGACAACCCTAAAGAATATCCAAGACTCTGAGATGGTATAGAAGTTCCCTGCTAGTCCTAAATCTCTAAAGTGCCTTTGCTTCCCTCAATGTCTTGAAGTTGGAATGACTGAGAGGAGGCAGACCAAGGGTCAACCCTGGGGAACCAGGAATTGTGCTTGAATTGCGCTTCCCTCCTTTGTGTTATGGCCTTTATGAATAGTCTAGCGGAACAGTTCTTCTGGTTCTTTTATTCTGGTAAAATGAGCAAATTGCTTTATTAAAAATAAAAATAGATACATTTACTGAATCCATCCTTTGTAGTCAGGCACTATGCTAAGTGCATTATATAATTTAGTCTTCATAAACACCCCATTCAATAAATACTGTATTCAGCAGAAGTTTTCATATGGGGAAATGAAGTCTTGGAGAAATTAAATAACTCACCCAAGTTACTCAGCAAAAAGGTGGTAGAGCCGGGAGTCTAACCTAGTCCTCTCTCATGTCCAGGACTTTGCTCTCAAGGCCAGTTATCTCTCTGCTGCTAAGTCATCTGGTAGCAAGGAAAACTTTTTATGCATCTCCCATAAACCTGGAGCCACAACTTAATCATTTTTAGTACCTCACAGCTGAAAACCAGAACATGAAGGATTTGCATGCCAGTTGAGGAGTTGGGATTTATCTTGTTGGAAATCAGGAGTCTTTGGAAGTTCTTAAGAGATCCATGTTTCTAGGTTTTCTTCTACCTTTATAGTGAATATTGGTCTTCCCAAGAAAGCCACGGGTCTCACTGCCTCCCAGCCTCCCCCATGTACCACACACTGAAAGAGTCCACTTTCTCCAAACAGCACTTGTATTTCCCCATCTCTAAGCCTGCCCTTTCCTTTTTATCTCCAATCATTTAGATCCCACAGAAGAGGCTTTCACAGTTCTCCTCTTTACCTTCTCCATGAGTTTGCCATTGCATCACTAGGAAAAACTCTCTATGCTCCTTCTCTTTTGAAAACAGTTTTGGGGTAGGTAGGAAGAAAATTAACCTCGATAACTACCTGTTAGGTGCCAGACACTATTCTGGGTGCTTGCATATATTATCTTTCAAACCTCTGCAAGTAAAAAGAGTTACCCCTATACAAAGCTCTAGGAAGTTATGAAACTTGCCTAGGGCAATAAAGTGCAAATTATTGGTGGGTTCAATATTCATAGTTATTTTTTACTCCAGAACTTAGATATTTTTACATTACTTCTACACATACAATTATTTTCCACAGTAACCTTGTAAAATGAGTATTTTATTCTGATTACTCAGATATGAAAATGTGGACCTAAGAGTTAAGAGTTTTACCCAAAGCACAACTATTAGGGGCAGGCAAGTCAGAAATTTGAACCAAAGTTACATCTCTATCATGTAGTAGGATCATATTGTATACAGTTATAGACATTTCCTAGTATCTCCAACTAAACTGTCCACATCTTTAAGGCACGGGCATGCCTTGTTTCTCTTACATCCAAATATACTAGCCCAAGACTGACTATACAGTCTTCTCTGAGTAAATAGGAATTGAATGAATCGTGAAATAAGTAATGGGATGTCTTAAGTACCACCTTAGGTTTTCATGGCATCCCAGTTTTTACGAAATAAGTAATGGGATGTCTTAAGTACCACCTTAGGTTTTCATGGCATCCCAGTTTTTACATCATCTTTTTTTAGTCATCTTCTCTGAACCTCAATTTCCTGACCTGAAAAGTTGAGGCAATATAGCTACCTCATCTGTAGCTGGATGCAATCATTGTGCAAGCAAAGTGAATGAGTGCTGATATATATAAGTGCTCAATAAATGGTTGATGATATGAGAATATGATGTTGAGGATGAGTAAATCCTCACAAATTCCCAGTGGCTTGGACAGCCCAGAGGACTTGTAGCCCTAATTTGGAGGGAGAGAAATGGTCAGAGAAGCTATCACTCCCCAAGGTCACACACACACACACACCTCTGGAAGAATTAAGTTTCCAACCCAGGTCTCCTGACAGGGAGCCCCTGGTTCTTTCCCCTTACATATGTTGCCTTCATCCAACCAGATGTGGTTATCTGCAGCCAGAGGCTGAGAAATTTTAATGGTGGGAAAATGGTTATAGGACAAAAAAGAGCTTCAAGGCATTTGAGATAAAACACCTAAGAATGTAAACAAGACAGCACTTCAGAAAGATACCTGTGGACCAGGGCTCAACAGAGAAAGGAAATAAAAACCCCTGGGGTGACAGAATAAAAGAAATATAGGGAAGGGGTTAAATCTAATCTTCACCTGGAAAGTGAGGAATTATTCTTAAGAGTAGGTAGGAAGTTCTTTTTTTGGGTGTGAATGACAAATCAATGTGGAATGCAATGAACTTGTGTTGACTTGTTGAATGCCTACCCATGCCTCTTTAATGGATGGAAATGGAGAGACAGGAGGACAGTTTTAGTTGAAGTTTGTGGTGGAATGGCAGAAATGAGCACAAAGTGGTTGAAAGAGCTGCATACCAGTTTGGTTCTGCGATTAAAGAAGCCATGTACCTTTGAGCAAGTGAAAGCAATCCTGAAAGTGGTAGAATCCATCGGTGTTTCCTTGGGAAGAAATGAGTGTCAACAGTGGGACTGCATATTTTTAGTTAAAAAAAACACTTCACCCATTTTAAATTATCTTTTATTCCTTCTGATTATATCAAAGAAAAATCTCACTTTGGTCCTAGTATGTCTTCAAAACCTTTCTAACTTGCAGGTTCTTCCCCTGTTGTTTTATTATTATTATTATTATTAAATTAAGAAACAAGAATCCCATACCCTTCCTTAAATTCCCCTCTTATTGACATTTAGCTTTAGTATATTGCCTTTGCTACAATTAATGGAAGACTATCACAATGTTACTGTTAACTATAGACACTAGATTGCATTGATTGTATTTTTCCATATACCCTCCCATTTTTTATACCTTGCAATGGTGATGTTCATTTATGTATGTATGTTATTAATGTAAAAACTTTCTTCTGTTTGTATGTTTAATCACCATAAGTGTCATGTTTTGCTAGTTATATATTTCAGGTTTGTTCTCAGTTTTTCCTTCTGGTGTCACACAGCTCCTAACATTCCTCTTTCAATAATATTCACACGCAGCTTTGTTAATTATACTTACAATATTGTACTACTGTCAGTATTGTGCTATCCATTTCTGGATTTTTACAATTAATCTTGTTGAACTTTCTGTACTCCTTCAGCATCAAATGCCCAATCTCTACCTTATTTTTATCTCTTGATAACCTGTGTTCTGAACTTTAACTCTCAGAGTTTGCTCATTATACTTAGTTCATATTAGTGAGATCATACAGTATTTGTCCTTTTGTTTCTGGCCAATTTCACTCAATATAATATTCTCAAGCTTCACCCACTTTGTTACATGCATCATGACTCTATCTGATCTTACAGCTATGTAACATTCCATCATATATATGTGTGTATCTGTATATATATATACACATACATACCACAGTTTGTTTATCCACTCATCCATTGATGGACATTTGGGCTGTTTCCATCTCTTGGTTATTGTGAATAAAGCCTTGATGAACACTGGTGTAAAAATGTCTGCTCATGTCCCTGCTTTCAGTTCATCTGAGTGTATACCTAGTAATGGGATTGCTGGATCTTATGGCAATTCTATACTTAGCTTCCTGAGGAATCGCCAAACTGCCTTCCAGAATGCAGTTGCACCATTCTACATTCCCCCAACAGTGTGTAAGTATGCCTTGTTCTCCATATCCTGTCCAGCACATGTAGTTTTCTGTTTTGTTTTTTTTTTACATTGGCCATTCTAGTAGGTGTGAAATGAGATCTCATTATGGTTTTGATTTGCATTTCCCAAATAGCTAATGAAGTTGGGCATCTTTCCTTATGTTTTTTTTTTTTTTCTTGGGCAGGCACTGAGATCGAACCCAGGTCTCTGCCATGGCAGGCAAGAACTCTGCCACTGAGCCACTGTGGCCCATCCTCTTTCCATATGTTTTTGAGCCATCTGTATTTCCTCTTCAGGAAAGTGTCTGTCCATGTCTTTTACCCATTTTTAAGTTGAGTTATCTGTCTTTTTGTTGTTGAGTTGTAGGATCTCTTTATACATTCTGGTTATTAAACCTGTATCTGATATGTGGTTTCCAAATATTGTCTTCCATTGCATAGGCTGCTTTTTTACTTTCCTGACAAAGTCCTTTGATATGTATAGGTATTCAATTTTGATGAGATCCCATTTATCTATTCCTTCATTCATTGCTCTCACTTTGGGTGTAAGATTTAGGAAACCACCTCTTATCACAAGATTTATAAGATATTTCCCTATCTTTTCTTCTAAACATTTTGTAGTCTTAGTACTGTTTAGGTCTTTGATCTATTTTTGAGTTAATTTTTATATAAGATGTGAGATAGGAGTCCTCATTCATTCTTTTGCATGTGGACAGCCAGTTCACCAAGCACCATTTGTTAGAGAGGCTGTTCTGTCCCAGTTAAGTCTACTTGACCACCTTATCAAAGATCAATTGTCTGTAGATGAGAGGGTCTTTGTTTCAATGGAATATTCAATTTGATTCCATTGGTCAGTATACATATCTTTATGCCAGTACCATGTTGTTTGGACCGCAGTAACTTTGTAATAACTTTATAGTCAAGTAGTATGGGAACTCCCACTTCATTTTTCTTAAGATGCTTTTAGCTATTTGGGGCACCCTGCCCTTGCAAATTTTTTTGGCTATTGGTTTTTCTATTTCTGCAAAGCAAGTTGTTGGGATTTTAATTGATATTGCATTGGATCTTATCAATTTGGATAGAATTGGCATCTTTACTATATTTAGTCTTCCAATCCATGAATATGGTGTGCACTTCCATTTACTTAGGTCTTACTTCATTTCTTTTAGCAATATTTGTGGTTTTATATGTAAAGGTTTGTTATGTCCTTTGTTAAATTTATTCCTAAATATTTGGTTCTTTCATAAATGGATTTTTTTCCTCCATTTCCTCCTCAGTTTGTTCATTGCTGTTGTATAGAAACACTACTGATATTTGTGTGTTTACCTTGTATCCTGCCATTTTGCTGTACTCATTTATTAGCTCTAGTAGTTTTACTGAAGATTTTTCAGAATTTTCTACATAGAGGATCATGTTATCTGCAAACATTGAGAGTTTTAGTTCTTCCTTTCCAGTTTGAATGGCTTTTATTTCTATTTCTTGCCTGACTGCTCTAGCTAGAACTTCGAAGAAAATATTGAGTAACAGTGGTGACAATGTGCATCCTTTTCTTTTTCCTGATCTTAAAGAAAAAGCTTCCAGTCTTTCCCCATTGAATATGATGTTAACTGTGGGTTTTTCATATATTCCCTTTATTATATTAAGGAAGTTCCCTTCTATTCCTATCCTTTGAAGTGTTTTCATCAAGAAAGCATGTTTAATTTTGTCAAATGCCTTTCTGCATGAACCAAGATGATCATGTGGTTTTTCTGCCTTGATTTAGTGATGTGGTATATTATATTAACCGGTTTTCTTGTGTTGAACTACCCTTGCATACCTGGTCATGGTGTATAATTTTTTAATGTGCTGCTGGATTCAATTTGCAAGTATTTTTTTGAGGATTTTTGCACCTATATTCATTAAAGAGATGGGTCTGTAGTTTGCTTTTCTTGTAATATCTTTGTTTGGCTTTGGTATTAGGGTGATGTTAGATTCATAGAATAAGTTAGGTGGGTTTCCCTCGTCTTCAATTTGTTTGAAGTTTGAGTAGGATTCGAATTATTTCTTTTTTCAAATTGTATCTAATATTACTATAACTGCCTATATTTTTTTTACGATTTTTGTTGTTGTTGTTGTTGTTGTAAAATATAACACATTGGTACAAAGAAAAGAAAGAAAAAAGCAATAATTTTCAAAGCACACTTCAACAAGACATTACAGAACAGTTCCCAGAGTTTGTCATGGGCTACCATGCCCTCATCTCTGATTTTCCTTCAGGCTGCTCCAAAACACCGACAGCTTTATCAGAGTCATAATAATGGAATCATACTGCATCTGCCTTTTAGTGTCTGGCTTATTTCACTCAGCATTATTTTCTCAAGGTTCATTCACATTGTCATATATTTTGGACATCATTTTGTCTAAATGCTATATAATATTCCATCATATGTATATACCACATTTTGTTTATCCACTTGTCTGTTCTTTATTGAATGCTTGGTAGAATTCACATGTGAAGCCATCTGGTCCTAGGCTTTTCTTTGTTGGGAGGTTCTTGATGAGTGACTCTTTACTTGTGATTGATTTGTTGATGTCTTCTATTTCTTCTATAGTCAGTGCTAGCTGTTCATCCTTTTCTAGGAAGCTACCCATTTCATACAAGTTGTCTAGTTTGTTAGCATATAGCTGCTCATAGTATCCTCTCATTATTTCCTTTATTTCTGGGGGGAGGGGAACATCAGTCTAGCTAAGTGTTTGTTGATTTCATTGATCTTCTCAAAGAACCAACTTTTAGTTTTGTTGATTCTATTTTTTTCATTCTCATTTTCATTTATTTATGCTCTAATCTTTATTATTTATATCTTTCTGCTTGCTTTGGGGTTACCTTGCTTTTCTTTTTCTAGTTCCTCCAGGTATGCAGTTAGGACTTTGATTTTAGCTCTTCTTTTTTTAATATAGGCATTTAGGGCTTTAAATTTCCCTCTCAGAATTGCATTTGCTGCATCCCATAAGTTTTGATATGTTATGTTCTCATTTTATTGCCTCAAGACATTTACTGATTTATCTTGTAATTTCTTCCATGATCCCCTGGTTGTTTAAGAGTGTGTTGGTTAGCCTCCATATATGTGAGAATTTTCCAGCCTTCCTCCTGTTATTGATTTCCAACTTCATTCATTTATGATCTGACAGAGTGTTTTGAATAAATTTGGTTTTTTAAAATTTATTGAGACTTACTTTGTGACGCAACATGTGGTCTGTCCTGGAGAATGATCCATGAGCACTTGAGAAAAATGTGAATCTCGCTATTGTGAGGTATAATGTTCTGTAAATATCTGCTAAGCATCATGATTCAAAAATCTGTTTCTTTATTGATCCTTTGTCTAGATGTCCTATCCTTTGATGGGAGTGGTGTATTGACGTCTTCAACTATTATTGTAGAGGGGTCTAGTTCTCCCTTCAGTGTTGTCAGTGTTTGCCTCATATATTTGGGGGCACTCTAGCTTGGTGCATAAATATTTATGATATGTCTTCTTGATGAATTGTCCCTTTTATTAATATATAGTGTCCTTCTTTGTCTCTTTTCATATTTTTACATTTGAAGTCTACTCTGTCGAATGTTAGTATAGCTGACCCCGCTCTTCTCTGGTTGTTGTTTGCATGAAATATCTTTTTCCAACCTTTCACTTTCAACATATTTTTGTCCTTGTTTCTAAAGTGAGTCCCTTTACACAGCATATAAATGAGTTCTGTTTTTTTAATCCATTCTATCAGTTTGTCTTTCGATTGGGGAGTTTAATCCATTGACAATTAATGTTAATACTTTAAAGGCACTACTTTTTTCTACCATTTTGTCCTTTGGATTTTATATGTCATATCTTAGTCTTTTCTTTCTTTTTGCCCTTCCTGATGATCTTCATTTTTATACTCTTCTCCAAACCTCTCTCTCTTGTCTTTTTGTATATGTTTATAGCATTCCCTTTAGTATGTCTTATAGGGCAAGTCTCTTGTTCATAAACTCCCTCAGTGTCTGTTTGAAAATATTTGAAATTCCCCCTCATTTTTGAAGGACTGTTTTGCTGGATATAGAATTCTTGGTTGGCAGTTGTCTTCTTTTGGTATCTTAAATATATTATATCACTGCCTTCTTGCCTCCATGGTTTCTGTTAAAAAAATCCATACCTACTGTTATTGAGCTTCCCTCATATAAGATGAATACTTTTCTTTTGCTGCTTTCAGAATTCCCTTTTTGTCTTTGATATTTGACATCTGATTAGTAAGTGTCTTGGAGTGGGTCTGTTCAGATCTATTCTCTTTGGGTTACATTGTGATTCTTGGACCTGTAATTTTATGTCTTTCTTAAGAGTTGGGAAAATTTCAGTGATTATTTCCTCCATTAGTTTTTCTTGCCCTTTTCACTGTTCTTCTCCTTCTCGGACACCCTACATGCATATTCATGCATTTAATGCTGTTGTTCAAGTTATTGAGATCCTGCTCATATTCTCTATTTGACATTTCCCTATCTGTTCTTTTGTGTGTAGGATTTCAGATGTTCTGTCCTCGGGTTCACTAATCCTTTCTTCTGCCTCTTCAAATCCACCATTTTATGTCTCCATTGTGTTTTCATCTCTTCTATTGTGCCTTTCATTCCCATAAGTTCTGCCATTTGATTTTTTCAGCTTTTGAATTATTTTGTGTGATTTTACAGTGTCTTCTTTATATCCTTCATTTCTTTAGTCATATTTTCCTTCACCTCATTGGTATGATTTGTACAATTTGTTTGAGCATCTTTAATTAGTTGTTTCAACTCCAGTATCTCATTTGAAATGTTAGTTTGCTCTTTTGAATAGGCCATAACTTCTTTCTTCCTAGTGTGACTTGTTGCTTTTTTGCTGATGTCTAGGCCTCTGATTTCCTTGATTAGTTTATACTAGAGGTTGTTTTCTCTCTTATATCTAGGATTTTCATGTTAGTTGGCTTTATTCTCTATCTGTTATTTGACATTCAGTTCAACTTCCTCTAGACCTCTAGCATTGTTTCTGCTTAGCTGATCAGAATTTTTCAGCTCTTCTTTTTCTGGTTCTTGCCCTGCCTATATGGAACCTTATTTTGAAGAGAGTCTCTCCAGATATGATTGACCCCAATAAGATTTTCTCAGACAAGACAGGCCCAGGTCTCAGGAAGAGGGTGTAATCAGTATCAAGTTTCCCTGAGGATGAAACCCAGTAGGTTGCCAGTGTTTCCTGTAAAGCTTCCTGACTCTGTGCTTTTTGTTATACTGCCCCAGCAGGGGGAGATTGTCAGCCCACAGCTGCCCAGTAGCCTAAATTGGTATGGTGCCTTTAATTCTCAATGGACTCTGTCCCTACCAGAGGTATGTTTGAGATAGAGGCTGAGGTAAAAGGCAGGCTTAAGCTGTTTCAGTTTTCCAGCCCCTGGTATCTGATTTCTCTGAATGAGAGCCCTAGTTGTGCTGGGCCCTGCCCCACCCATCTTTTCTCTAAGATATGCCCTTTAGGGAATTATCTCCTTCAATTGACTATTTACTTTATCTCTCAGCCAAACCTTAACTCTGCCCTTGCCTGGGTCAGTGCTGACAATTGAAAATGACTGAGAGGACTTTTTTCTTTTTTAATGAGCTGCTAAAAAATATTTTTTAAAAAATCCTTTTCAGAGTGAGTCCCAGCCCCCCAGTTTTGCTAATCAAGAGCCTGTGTTGGTACCCAGTTCTATGTTCCCCTTTTCTTGGGAAACAGCCCTTTTCCAGTATTCTGAGTTGAGCTGACTCCAAAAGCCTCTATTTATCGTTTTTGTTTTTGGTTTGCTTTCTGTTTTTGTAAGCCCTGCATCTTCTCTGCTGGGAGAGACCTCGGGGTTCCTTTCCTGCTTGATCTGGGTTTATCTGTGCTTAGAGCTTGCATTTGGCAGTCTGAATTTTTAATTAAATAAGCAACTGAATATTGCTTAAGGTCTCCTCACCTTGCTTCTAGTAGAGACTGCTTCTTTTCCAATGGGGAAGTGTCTCCAACACAGCCTGCCATGCCAGTGGGGGGGAGGGGGGTGCCAGTCTCCACAGTTTAGGAAGCTTTACCTACAGTTCTCTGCTATGATCTCAGCCCTTCCAGCTGTTCCAGACTGGTGTACAATGTGTGCCCAGTCATACAAATCCCAACAGTTGTTCCAGATAGTTCCTGACTATTTACTAGCTGCCTTAGGGGACTAGCTAAATTCCATACCTCCCTACATCACCATCTTTCCCCACCTCTGCTAGGTGTTTTCTAAGGCCTTGCTACACAGAGTATAACCTCCAGGCCAACAACATCTGGAAGTTCGTTGGAAATGCAGAATAGCACCGACTCCCAGACCTACTGATTGAGAATCTGAATTTGAACAAGATTCATAGTTGATTAATATGTACATTAACTTTTAAGAAGCTCTGCTTTTAGGGTCCTTCTATTTATTTTCTAATGCTTCTAGTTCTAGCACTAGTTCTAGCACTAGTCCTAGTGCTTCTAGTTCTGGTTCTAATTGCTTCCTAAAGTGATCCTATCAGTATAAAAGATTCTGAGGGCATCCTCTCTTTCCCAGCTTCTTTGTTCCTTTTCTGTTTTGGTCAGTGTTAAGGGGAAAAAATTGAAATAAAACAAAATGCAATGGAAATAATTCTGTTACGCTAGTGCATAGGCTTGATGCTGAGCAAATGTGGGGTTCTCTACTTGATGCTCATAAGAGCCAATCTATAACGCCAGAGTTTCAGAAGAAGAGTTTATTGCTACATGAAGCAAGGAGAACATCAGACCTATGAGCCTAAAATCTGTCTCACCCAGCCTAAGAATTTAGGGTTTTGTAAGGATTCAAACAGCAAGGAGAGATGGGCTTGTTACAAGTATAAACAACTACAATTTACAAATATAAAGTAATGGAGCTAAGCTAAAACTAAGCTAGAATAAGCATTACCATAAGAAATATAAACACTGTAGTCAGCAGTTAGTTCTGAGCTGCTTCAAGTTCCTTCATTGGCATTAGGAGGTTGTCTCTGTAATTATAAGACTCAAAGTTGTAAAACAGGATAGGGGGGCACAAGTGGGACCAGTCATGAAGTTTTACAATTTGCAGTTCAGTGGATTTCAGTAATTTCAGGAATTTTCTTTTGCCTATTTGTACAATATACTAGAAAGTAAGAAAAGTGCATCTGTGTAATGATTCAGTCATCATCATTATTTGTTAAATCCTAATTTGTCAGTTGCAGTTCCTCCCTTTTGTTTTTGTCCATTTCTCAATCATAGAGGAAAACTGGGCAACTTCTTTTTGCTGAAAAGAGGCATCAACCATAGGGACTGGAGAATAAACTGATTGTTGTTACTGGAGAGACTGGTGCCTCTGACTTTCAGGGCTAAACTGCCATAGAACAATCAGGAGGTTACACATTTCTGAAAAGCAAACTGAATAAGTACATTGAAAATCATACATTTAAATAAAAGGAATAGAAGGACTATGATTATATGATTTATAACTATGCTACATTTGAGAAATAAACTTTTTATAGATTTTTAGATAGAACCTGGGGTGTTCCTTAGGGTTTTCAGGAGCAGTGTTGGCAATATGGCCAATACCTGCATAAGAGTAACTTCCAAAATGACTTCCCGACTATTTGAAATCCCTTAGCTATTGAAACTTTGTTATGTTTTATTTCTTTTCCCTCTTTTGATCAAGAAATCATTGTTAATCCCACGATGCCAGGGGAGACACCTCTTGGGAGTTATGTGCCAGAGAGGCTCATCCCTAGAAGTCAGGTACCACATAGAGAGGAAGGTACAAAGGTGTAAAACTTTACAGAGTTTAGCTTAGAGAGGCCACATCTGAAAAGCAGAAAATTTTTCAAGGGTTGACTCTTACACATTATGTCATCACAGAAATAAGTTTTGTAAGTACAATCCTTAAGATTGAGGATTTAGCTTATCAGCATATTTTTCTTTTTATGAAGCAGGGCTCATATGTTCTAGAGCTTATTTTCATAAGTTTCCCTGTATCAGTTTAAATGGGGATAATTTATGTTTTTCAAAAAAGAGTGGATTTTAGGTGTGTAGAGCTGGAAATATTACAGTTTTAGTAAATTGGGAACTCCTTATCATTTGAAAGAATAGCAGGAATGTCCCCATAGAAAGAAACATAGTTTCATGTTTTCTTTCTCCATTCTTTCAAGGGACCTTGCAAATACTTCTTTATTTTATGTCTAAAATGCTCTGAAATGTATCAGCGTATTTCATTAACCTATACAGAATAATAAAATCTTGTTCTCTATCTTAGGTTCTATGTTAAATAAAGCTGAGTTAAGTTATTTAAATGGACTGATTAGACAGATTAAATTAGATAGTGTGCTATAGAAAAATTTTAAAACTTTGATAAATTTCTCTTTTTTGGTCTTTCATAGAAATCAAAGTTCTAAAATACTTAAATTACTTTTCGCCTTGTATTCTGATTCACATTAGTGTTTAATTAGATTAGCCCCATTCACTAGTTCAATTGAAGTTTTGTAGGGTTTTTCTTTTTAGCTTTTTTAACAGGTGCGGTATGGTGTCATCTTTTTAGAATTAATTCTGCTTCTTTAACACTTGTAGAGTTGGAGAACCTTAACTCTGAGTATCATGTAGACACCCAAAGTTCCAGGAAACTACCAGGTTACACACAAAAGGGCAAAGCATCTCAGAATTAAGAAATAAAAATTAAAACTTAGGAAAAAAAATGTAACTGCAGCAAGAGCTTACATTCTAGGCTTTAATTCCCTTATGAGTATTTTTTAAATGAAATTTTAGAATGTGACAATTAACTTATTTTGAGGTCATTAATTACAAACCACAGCTGAAGTTTTGTTCTGTTTTATCTTTATATTTTTATGAGGTTTATGTTAATTAACAGGTAGAGCATAATTTATAGATTTGCCTTGCTTTTGATTTCTCAGTTACAGGCTTCTAGTTCTGACAGACATGGATCTAACACCTGAATATCACTTACTAGTCAAATAGCCTTGGGAAATGTACTTCACCTGAGCTTAGTCCCTTCCTCTGTAAAATGTGGATTTTAGTTATTTCTTTCTTTTCGCTGCTATTGTGACATACACATGCACACCCATAGTGCCTAGAACATAGTAGCCCATCCACAAATAGTAGTCACAGAGTCGTTTTCCTTTTCTCTCCAACCATATGGGAAATATCCTTTAGCATGGTGGAAAGGAACACAGCCTCCAATGCCAGCCATGCCTGGAATTTCTAATTTGGTTTTAAGGGCCAGATAATTTTAGTTGACATCAAATTATGTTTTCATGAGTGTGTGTCCCAGTTTGATAGCCATCCGCTATCAAAAGGTCCTGGCAGATGAGGCATTTCTGCCTTTCCTTCGTTGGTTCAGGATGCTATTTCAATATGGAGCAATTCTTGGAGGAACAGGGGTCTTGGATGAACAGAGGAAAGGGCAAGAAGAACTGCTGGAGGTAAAATAAATAAGTGCTTCTTTTGCCCACTATAGGTGTACATTTCTAATGATCTTAGATAGACACCCTATCTTGCAATTCATATCACTTAGATAGGAACCCAGAAGAAACTGCTTATTCAAGCTTTTATTCTCTACTGTCCCATCATGAGGAAAGAATTTTGAGAGGAATGGCCTTGGTGGTCACGGAGCCTGAGTTCCCATCCTGGCTGCACTAGCTGTAAGACCTTGGGCAAGTGATTTAAGGTCTTTGCATCTCAATTTTCTCAACTACAAAAATAGAAATAATCATCCTGACATCATGTGGATGCTGTGAGGATTAAGTGACACAAGGTATATAAACATGCCTGGCATGATACCTGAGGTATTATAATACATGTCATAATGCCAGGCTCTGGGAACTCAGTAAATGTTTGCTCCTGTTTACACTAATCAGATTCTAGCCAGCCACAGGGACTTGGTTTTAATTCCTGTTTCTCCTTTCCCATTGTATGACTTGGTCAGTCATGTTACTTGATGTCTTTGAATCTCACTGTAACTAGGGCAGCAATTCCTTCTTGCCAGGTTCTTGTGATATTTGAGCGAATACGAGTACAAGGCACTGGCCCGTGAGTGGCACAGTATAGGTGTTCAGGAGATGCTAGTTCTAATTATTCAAGGACATTGAGCTCAAACCTTACTTCATGTTCTTGGAAATTGATAATCATCCCCTTTGCTGTATCCTCCTCACTTTCCAAAACCTTTAGATGCTGCAATGCCCAGGGTTCAGGCCTGTAGTCTTAACTTTCTCTATACTCACTAGATGAGTTCATTTAATCCAGTGGTTTTATGTTCCCTACAGATAATGACATCTAAATTTAAATCTCCAGCATTGACTTTTCCCCTGAACTCTAGACTCATAAATCCAACTGTTGGTGAAACACTTCCATTTGAAAATCATGAAATCCTCTCACATTTAACATATCCAAAACCATGCTCTTGAGTTCCACCCTCATCACCAAATCTACTCTGTTCTAAGTCTTCCTTTTTTTAGCAGCTGAGGCCAAAATCCCTTGAGTCCTACTTGTCTCACCTCTCTTTTCCACACACCATATCTTATCATTGGCAAATTCTGTTGACTTGACCTGCAATGTGTATATGCAATCCTACCACTGTTCACAACCCTAGTTGAAATCAGAGTCATCTGATTTTGACTGTGGTCTTCCAAAACTTATCCCCAAAGCTAGTGAGAGTGATTCTTTACTAATGTAGTTCACATACAGCCACTCTGCACCTCAAAACTTCCAACTTCAGTCCACGTAAGGATAAAATCCAAAGATCTCAGAATGACCCACAAGGTTCTACATGAACCAGTCTCCCTGAACCCTACTTCCTGCCACAAAACCCTACCACTCTGTAGCCATTCTGGCCGCTGTGCTGTTTCTTGAACATGCAAGCTCCCTCTCACTCAGGGCTTTGGATCTACTCCCTACTCTGCCATGAATGTTCTTCCGCCAGTTTTCTGCATGGCTTACTGCCACGTGTCAATCCAATTTCTACACAGATCTCACCAATTAAATCTTCCCATAACCATCTTCTATAAAATAACATTATTCTTCTATGCACACACAGGAATTACTTTCAATCCCATAGCAGTTACCTCCACATGACATTCTCTTCTCTCCATTATCAGCTCTATGGCAGAAGAGACTTAGTTCTAGTAGGTATTCAATAAATATTTATTAAATTAATAAATAAATGTATCTAGTTTGCCTTGTTACATGAACACTTATGGCATCTATTACTCGTGATTCTACATTGATTACCTACTACTATGCCAAAGAAAATAAGAGAAAAAAAAGTATAAGTGTAACTAAAATAAGTTATACTTGTATAGGGCTCATAGTTTACATAGCTCTTTTTATCACTATTACTCCTTAAAACCTGAAAACGAACCAAGTGAGGGATGGAATTATTCAGCCCCAAATTTTAGTTGATGAGACTGAGGTTTACAGAGGTTAAGTCCTTTGCGTAAAATATAATGAAAAAAATCAGGTCATGAACTCAGGTCTTGATATTCCTGGTTTTTTCCATGAAACATAAATGCCTTGCATTTGCTGATCTGAATTACTGCTGAACTGCTTAAACTAGAGTAGCACTTTTCTTTTCCTGAAGAAAGGATCAAAGCTATACATTTATTTTGTATAGCCACCTTGCCTAACAGAGAGCAAAATAATAAAAGTTCATGCAATATATGCTGACTGAACATTAATCCAATTTTAAGAATTAAGATTAAAGTGAAATAACAAAGTAAGATGTGGGAAGGGGTGAGGAAGTAGACAGATATAAAATATAGGATTGACTGGCAGTAGGGTCATTTATGTCTGTTGGGCAACTACTGTGTCGGCCCTAAGCCAAGCACCTCACATAAAATATCTAATTTCAAAATTAACGCAGTCTGAATATATAGCTATTAACCCCGTTTCTTAATATATAGCTATTAACCCCATTTTTAGGTGAGCAAATATAGGCTCACAGAAGTTAAGTCACCTACCAAATGTTACACAGACCTGGAGTCAGTCAGTAATGATTTTTTGAGGCACTGTATTTGATACTTAAGATATGTTATCTCATTTAACCTTCACGCAAGCTGCAAAGTGCGCTCTGTGAACCTCATTTGACAGATCAGAAAATTGAAACTCAGAGAGATCAAAAGGTTAGCCACAAACAGGAAATGGCTGAATTGTGATTTAAGTGCAGGCCCGCTGAACTCCAAAGCGCATGCGCTTTTCGCTACATCATGCAACTGCTCAAAGTTTTACAAAGAGCTCCTGAGGCAGCAGGAAGGTGGAATGGCTGGATGGCACCAGTTTGGCATTTTCCTTAGTCCCTCATTCTAGGTTTAGGGCATTGTATCGGGAGAAGGGAAGGTCTGGTTAGTAGTTTAGTGTTTTTATGAATTAAGTCCTACATAGGATTCTTATGCTTTTTTAATTTGGCCACTCAGGAAAACTATACCTTCACTGTAGTCAAAAGATATCTGAAAAGTGTCACTATGTCTTTCCTTGTCCTAAAATACCCTCTTTGTCTTAGTCATTCTTAATAGTGTCTGGGAAAGTTAAAATGCAGCCTGGCTTCTTTACTGAGAGGTGGATAGATTAAGGGGATTAAGGGTATATAGTTCACTGCCATGAAGGATTCCTTCCAGACTCTCATCAGCACCTGGGAAGAACTGGAAAGCTTTAACAGTATGATTTCTGGAGGCTACTAACATGCAGCCTGTTTTAGACTCATGATAGAATTAACATCTTCAAAGGCAAAAAAAAAAAAAAAAAAAGCAAAACTGTAAATACAATATCAAGAACACTGAGGAGTTTGGAATTTTACCCTACTTGCAAGTTAACAAGTTATCCTGCTGCAGTTGCCTGAGATACTGGCAGAAGACATGAGTTTCCTGGATGAGAGACAAAGGACTTTCTTACTCTATGCAGAGCAAATAGTGTGAGCATCAGTATGTTTGCATCAGTTCCACTTACCCCAAGACTCACGGGATGACACAAATGAGCCTGGATAGATGCCTGCATACATAGTGGGTTACATTACAGGAGAAAATAATTTGATTTTAGGGAACCCAAGTATTTTATGATAGATGGTAAGCATCCCTGTCTTTGCTCCAGAGAGAGATACTATCTCTGTGTTCCAGGGCTGTTTGCTATCCACATATGCTTGCAGAGGGAGTCCAGAACAAACTGCAATTAGTGCTTCTCTTGCGAGACATGCAGAAATAAGAGACACTTAAGGAGAATTGTTTCCCAACATATAACAACTAACATTTATAATTATTATTATAAATGTTACCACTGTTGCTCATAAAGCTGATTGATGTCACTAAAAATATAAATAACCTATGTTGAAAGTCTTCAATGAACCAAGCACTGTATTTATTAATTCTTGTACATTATTTTATTTGCTCTTCATAACCTGCAAAGCAGGTATTATTTCTAAACTTAGACTCAAAAGTATTAAATAACTTTTAGAGATCATAGAGCTAGAAAGTGATGGATTTAGAATTCAAGTTTCTTATCTCAAACCCAGCCGGTCTTTCTCAGAGGACCCTATACATTTCTTTCACAGTACTTACCATGGATTGTCACTATATATTTATTTGTGTGTGCATTTGTTTAATGTATCTCTCCCTCTTTGTAAGTTCTAAAATATCAGGGCCATGTCCATTTTATTCACCACTGTACACCCCTAATTAGTGAGTTCTTTTGTTGAATAAATGAACACATCAGAGCAGTTCTAAGATAAGACAAGAGACTCTAGTCACTCTATCTTGGAAAAAAAAAAGCTTCCTGGTTTCTTAGTGATATAAGTTAGGAATCTGCATGATTGAAAGGGTAGGTGCACAGGGACTCCAGAGACCTGTGCTCTGGGTGGGATAGGCCCTGAATGCCTGGATGACTTATAGCAATTCCCTGAAATTCTCAGGAGCTCATCACTTAGCAGACTGGTGATTCACAATATTATTAGAACAGAGGTTCCTACTCTTTGGCTAAGGGGCATGAGTTTAGAATGTGAGAGATGGGGTCTTCTGAGAGAGTCTTCCAAAGAAAGAATTCAGAGTTCAGTCCCATTCTTCAATTCCAATGGAGAACTGGGTTGATGAACACGAAACTGAGGTGGAGACTCGGTCATATAAAGGGCCAGCATGACAGGAGCCATAGGACTCAGTGAGCACATCCCAGGGGCCACAAATGTTGGATGGACATAGGTAGAGGAAAAATGCCTGCGGGCTGTTTAGGCTGACTGAAATTGGTAAGAAGTTAGGCAGAGTTAAATCTGCTGGCAAAATATACTCTACCTCATAGGATGACCAGGGTTGGGAAATGCACAGGTTACGAGCATGTCGGTGAAATGTGGAAACATTGGGTATACATTTACTCGCTTTAGATTATAAGTAATCACAAATGTACCCCTTATGCCAAAACACTGTTAAATAAGTAGTTGAATGTGTCTGCCCTCTCCCATGTGCCTCAGTATTTAGTTATTGACACATAATCATAGCTAATACTTATTAAGCATTTACTAAGTGTCGGGCAGTGTTCTAAGCGCTTCGCATTTAACCTATTTATTCTCACAATAATTCTGTGCCATCATTTATTATTATTTCCCAATAGAAGAGGAACCTGGGGCAGAATGAAGTTAAATAAGTTCCTCAAGGTCACATATCAGGTCATTATTGGCAGAACCGAGAGGCAAACAGAGGCAGTCCAGATCGAAGTAACAATTTTAACCACTACGATATAATGTCACATAAATGGCTACAGGTGTGAATATATATGCCTGAGCTCAAGGGTCACAGAAGTACGTTCTTCAGATAATGTCTCAACAGCTCTATGTGGGAGATTTTTACCACTCTGTAGGCTCAACTTCCAGTCATGCTTAGTATGATGAGCAATGGAGAAAGGAGAAAGAATGAGATAAACACAAAAAGTTTAAACAGACAGACGATTAGCAATTTAAATCGGTGCCCAAAGGGTTGCAAAGCTGTGTTCCATTGAGACATGTCCTGATGTGGCATAAGATAGGGTATTTGGAGCAGGAATCGGCTGCTCCCTGAAGTGGGGAGCTTGAGGGAGCAATGGTACCTGAGGACAGGTGAGTGGCACTCGCCTGGCTAAATAGTCAGTCTGGCCTGGAGCAGAAGGCTTTCTGGGGCCTGCCACAGGGGAAAGTGCTGGGTAAGTCAGGAAGGGCATCACTGCACACAGCAAGGATGCAAATGTGAAAGTCAGGAACTAGGACAGAAACCCAGCCATAAGATTGGTTGGGGGCTACAACTCTGTAAACTCAGGATTTCCCATGCAGGCAACTGGCACTCAGAGAAATCCCAGATTATGTCTCCCCACCCACCGCCAACCTCCACTGAGAATGC
>PVIY010007219.1:0-16184 GCA_004026745.1 Myrmecophaga tridactyla | reverse complement strand
CCATTTGCCTACTGTAGTGAAGCAGACATGCTCAGCCGGCAATAGGCCCCCAAGGTGGCCGGGACAGCCATAAACCTCTGCAGTGAACGAGAACTGCAGAGAGACTGGAGACAAATGAACTGCTTCTGAGCAGGCCTGGCACTTTTTATTTTTACGATAATGCAAGATACAGGCGCTAAAAGCATTTGCAAGCAGAGTCTAAGCTGAATTTTGCTCAAGGCAAATCTGCTGCTTATCCTTGGCTTGGCATTCTATTACTAGTGTACTTAAAGATCTGGTGAATGTATTGAGTGTTCTTGGCTCTGTGGCCCTACACAAACACAGAGGCAGCACGTGGTAGCAAAAATGAGAAGGCTCTTGCCTTCGACTTGGTTTGAAATCCTAGCTCTGTACCTTACTTTAGGCAAATTGTTTAACCTTCTGTTTCCTCATACACAAAAGGATCTTATATGTTTTTTTTTTACTTATGGATTTTACTATATGGATAAAATAAGATGAACCAAAGTATTTGAAACATAACAGGCACTAAATGACTTGGAGCTTGTTCAAAATTAGAAATACTTGCCTGGAAATGGCAACAAGGTTTAGGATGATAGCCTAGCATGGGAATTAAAAGAGGAGTTTTGCAATCTGACCCAAATGGATGTGAATCTTGGTTCTTCCACTTATTTTCAGGTAACCTTAGGCTGTTATTTAGCTTGCCTAGGGTATATAATAATAGTGTCTCAACTCAAAGTTATTGATATGATTAAAGAACATGATGCTTTTAAAGCACAAAGCATGGGATCCTCTGCAAAAGAAGGACTTCATAAATATGAGATATTATTGGACCTTGACTTTAGATGATCAAAGACTTAAACTCAGTTTGAGACATATTTTAAACAGGCTATTCCCGTGTGTATGTAATTTATAGTCACATATTTATTATTGGAGAAAAATAACATCAAAATAATCTTCAGTTGAATTGTTAATTCAATTGAGTGGAACCCGGGTATATTGGCTCTTTATTATGAGTGTGGGTGCCACACGCTGTGGTGGATACAAAGATGAATAAGGAATGAGAATAAAATTGATGTACCAAGCATTGTGCTGAGGACTCTCAGATGGATTATCTCATTTAATATTTTCATGTGGTTTGTATTAGTTATGTTAGGAAAAGCAATTCATGCTCATTGTAGAAAACTTTTAAAATAGAATATATATATATATATATAAAATTAAAATCAACCATCGCCACTGTTAGCTATTTGGATTTTTTCCTCCTGTCATTTTTCTGTGCAAAGTGCATGATCTGTTTAGGTGTCGATTCCCTCATTTCTAAGGGAAGATTAACACCTCCTGCCTCCATCCTGGGTGGTTAGGGAACAAATGAGGTCATTTAAGGAAAGGATCTATCATACTAACTGGCATTTTTTAGAGGCTCAGTTAATTGCTGCTCCCTTCAGATTCTAGTACATGGATATTTTCATGGAGTTTTTATAAACTAGCATATGCTTGTGGATATAAGAATATGAGGTGATCTTTGAGAGGGAGGGCAAAGCCAAGAGGTAGATTTAGAGCAACTTCCTAGAGTGCTAATTTGCTTGAAGATTTGGAAGGGGTAGGGGAAAGGCAGCGAACAGTATAATTGTTTTTTATTAAAAGTCATGCACCCATTGGAATGCAGAAATCCTTACCAGTTTTGAAGACAAAACACGAGATGGTAAAGAAACATTGCACTTGTGATTGGCTAATTCAAACTAAGCCCTCAGCCTCTCGCATATGCCTTTTTCTCCTTAGTCATTATGAGCCATACTGTAAAAAAGCTTGAGGTACTGCTGGGGGATCCAGACTTATGGAAGGGCCTTAAAGAGGGAACCAATATGATTATATCTGAGTTTGCTCTTCATAGGCAGGATGGATTAAAGGGATAATCAAAATGAGAAAACCCACTGTGATGCAAGGCAGTGGTCTGGGTAACAAGTGATGGATGTAAGAATTAGGAAATGCAGTGGATACAATGAGGAGGGGACAGATTTAAGGAGATTTGGAAGATATAAAAGTTAATCTCATCATTGATCCGATATGAAGGAGTGAATATGTATGGTAAAGGAGAGTCTAAGATGATCCCTAGATTCTCACTAGGCTAACTGAATAGATGGCAGGCCCAGATTTCCACCCTCCTATAGAAACGGACTTTTTAAATGCTACCGCTCCATATAATCATAGGTATAATATATAGTAAAGATTTGCTTTGCAGGAAAATCCTCAGCTTCTTTGTCACCTTAATTAAAAGGAAACTTTACTCTCTATTGAAAATAAATTAATAGCCAAAGTTTTCCTTTCCCTTAAAGTTATTTTAAGAATTATTTTCAGATTTTTGCCCTCCTAGATATGCTGGAAGTTAACAGTTGCCTGCTTTAATCACGGGCTTTTAGTTAAGGAGGAAAGCGTGTGGCTTTGGGGAACGCTTAGGGGAAGGCAGGGTGTGTTCCCAGGGTTTCTGTGAAACTCATCACTCTTGCTGAGCAAATGAATGTGAAACCCCATTTTGGGACCAGAGCCTACTGATATGAGGGCACATTTGCTCTCTGACAATATCAGGATAAAAATTAAACATTCATAATATGGTAATTAAGAGCTGAATAATTTACTCTCAGCCAATAAAGTAGATGTTGGTAGTGTGATATCTCCAGAATGAAACACAGTGGGGGGAAAATAACAATGTTTGCTCGCTAGCTCTAAGCCTCTACTATGCAGCGAGAATGGAACATATTTCCTCAGTTATGACTAGAATTTGGAAAGAGAATATACTCCCAAACCCACAGACATTCAGCAAGGGTAATGCTGCAGACGAAATTGATCTGGGAATAGGAACCTAGTGTATGGCTCCCTGACCTCTTTATCTTGAGCTATGCAACCAGGGACACCTCACTAATTAAATTATGCCTTAGTTTTCCAATATGAAATTGGGCACAGATATTTCCTGTCCTCTTAATAACCTAATTAATTCCACATTTAAAAGACAATAGTGTGTCGTTATTATACCAGGCGAACAGTAGCCTTGCAAAAAGCCTAGTATGGGATTGTGCCAAGATGCCTACCCAGGTGACCAATCTGCAGTGGTTTGGTCTAACTTTGTAAAGCGTAGTTCTCTGCGATAAGGGATCAAAAGTAGCTGACGAAGTAGATGTCCTCAGAAATCTATCAAAATCATAAATACAGTTAGCAAACTCTGTCAATGACAGAGACCCTCAGAATTCCATCACAATCAAAGATATATTTAGAGTCCCATCACAGAAAGTTGTGGATCAGAAGAAACAGAAAGTTTCCCCCTTATTCTGTGAGGACCCCCAAGTTTCCTTTGGTGAGCACAGGCTATGTTCTTACACACCATCCTTTTAATTTACTCTCGTTTTTTGAAGCTCCGAAATCTCTACCTCTTTTTATACCTAGAGTCTCTCCATCTCCTAAAAGTACCCAAAGGCCATTCCATGTCCTTCCACCTTCTCGTGATATATACTTCAGCATAATTTAAACAGAGGCAGGGGGAGAGCCCCATCTCTGTCGATTTTGTTCTTCATTTCCCATCATTGTTAAGGGTTTATATTGATGTCTGGAGGAAGGTGGGTCCTGAAATCGAATTCCAGGGAGCCTCTCCTCTTATCTGTAAAGCTAAGATAATTACAGTTATCCCTTCTGCATCCTGGATTAGGGGCATGGCACCCTGCAATCTGAAAAATCCTTGCAAAATTTTTTTTCAGGTTTTCAGGAAACTCCCTAAATACCTCTTGATTGGCAGATGCCGCCCCTCCCGTTACTTTTACACTGTCAGGCTAAACCTTTTTTTTTTTAATTCTCAAACCAGCCTTTGCTGGCCTGAAAAGTCAAAGTGTAGAATCTTCACTTTCATTTTCCTTTAGGAAATCCTATAAAGATGAACAATTCTGCACCCACAAGAATGTTCCACTTTCTATGCGTGAGAGATGTGATCTCATGGGTTATGCAAATGCTTTGCAGTTCTTAGGATAGCTATAGCAACAGCTTCGCTGATTTCCTTCTTTTACGTCTTGATATACTTTGGTCGATTCATTATCACCATAATGGCCACTTCTGCAAAACTCCCCCAAAATTCCTATTTAATTTCTTATGCCCACCCACAATGTACCAGAACCACCATGGGAAAATCACAGTGGGGAAAGTTGCGATGTGGAAGGGGTAACTGTATAGTTACTTCCCTGGAGGTTGCCATGGGGATTAAATAAAATAATATATATATTGTCTTTGGTACCAATGGCTGACAGAGTCAGGGTTAACACATGGCATTTATGGAGATTGTCAGTATAAAACTTGAGCTTTATATGGGTAGGCAGATGAGTGAGGTTTAGGCAACCCTCAGAAAACTAGACTAGTCAGAAAGACAAGTTTATAAATGACAAGATTACAAGGAGAACTAAAAGGAACAGCT
The DNA here is from genome assembly GCA_004026745.1 of Myrmecophaga tridactyla. NCBI lineage: Eukaryota > Metazoa > Chordata > Mammalia > Pilosa > Myrmecophagidae > Myrmecophaga > Myrmecophaga tridactyla. The sequence continues at coordinate 11,737 of PVIY010007219.1, read as the reverse complement.
TGCAGAAGCTGTTCCCCGAAGATGGGCAAGTTTCAGTAATTGGAGGTGGAAAGACGAGGGAACAGCCTGAGCAGGGAGTATGACATGCTTGGATGGTGTATTGGGAAAAAGTGGCGGGAGTATGAAGAGACAAAAGAAATGGTGAGGGGAAGTGTAGGTGGGACTGATCACAGAATTTCTAAAATACTAGGCTGAAAGTATTTGAGCTCTGCTGTATAGTGGGATGCTGTTTCATGCTTAGGAGAAGGGAAAGAGTGTATCCCAGAGAGATTAATCTGGGTAGAAGTATTCCTTTGAGATTCTTTGGGGTTGTCTTCAAACTCCTTCCCCCTATCTCCTCTGCTAATCTGCCAGTCTCCCAGCTGGAGTTCTCTTAGCCCAAATGACACACAGTATTTTTATGATAAATATTTGTTGAATAAATAGTTAAACAATCAGCATTAGCATTTGCCTCCTCATAACTCCAGGAAGAAAGAATATGTCCATGAACTAAGTGGTTGATTTGGGCCTGAGAGATGAGAGTTCCAGTTTCAGTTCTGTGTTCTATGACTGCTCAAAGGTCACCTAGCCTCTCTGGGCCTCATTAGCTCTCAGGAATGGAAGAAACAAAGACAACTTACCTCCCAGAGTTTTAGAACAAGGAAATGAATTATGGTTCATTTGTGAAATCTAAGGGAGAACACTAAAAACCAGTTCTCAGAATCCAAGGTCAGTTGGTTGAGATGACCTAGACCTATCAGTTACCTTTTTGTGGCCTGCTACCTCACTAAGAGGTAAAAGGGAAAGTTCTCCTTTTAATGTGTTTCTTTCAGAGGCCATGCTTTGAAAGATTTTCTCTAACAACTTGCGTTTACTTGTCAATAACTAATTTGCTTATTTTTTATTAATCAAAGCTATATATCAGCCAATAGAGCTTATGATGTGCAAACAGTGCTGACATACTAATATAAGTCTGGCCAGAAACAAAGCAATTTGTCATTTTAATTAGACTTAAGGTGAGCAAATATATTATTTATTAGCCTTTTGAAATGTAGAAATGGTTCTCAGTTCCCATTACTATTGTTAAAGATCCTCATATATCTGGGAATTCTAGGTTGAGTGTTAATGGTGAAGGCCTCCATCATTCTACTTGTAAACAATAAGAGAGAAAGAAGCAACCAATCTAGCATGACCAAACTTAACTGAATGTTTTAGCAAAACTTATATTGTTTATCATTCACTAATTTATTATTCCATAAATATGCCTTGAACACCAATTATAGGCATGATACACATGACAAAAGACACAACCTTTGCCTTCAAGGAGCTAATAGTTTGCTCACTTTTTTCAGTAAATAGCCACTGTGTATCTACTGTATGTCAGGTTCTGTGCTAGGCACAAGAGATCAGAGATAACAGATGATTCTTTGAGCTCGTGGTTTAATTTAGTGCAGTGGTTCCAGACCTCATTCTCATACAAGTAACCCCAAAGAACATGGACAATTCTATCCACAATGCAGGCTTATTACGGCAGGAATCCTTGTTCTGGGAGTGGAAGGAAAGGAAGGATCCACCCCACAGGGAATCGCAACAGTGGTTTGAAGGAAGAATGACCCCTGAGTCTGTGAAAGTACTCTCCTCCTCTCCCCCTCCCCCAACAATCCCTCCAAAGAGATTCTTTTTTTTTTCTTTCTTTCTTTTTAGGAAGGGAAGAAGGGGAATAAAAAAGAAAGAGAGAAAGAAAAAATGAGGGAAGGAGAAGAGAGAAAGGAGGGAGAGAAGGAAGGATGATAATATGGACAGGAGAGTACCACATTTCCCACCTGTCCCCCAAATCTTCATCCAGATCATACTAGAACAAAGTATCAGAGGAAGTTACATTGCCTTTCCATCTGGGAGCTAATCACTTCTTGGCCAATTATTCAGAGCAATTCATTCAGCTTGCCTTAACATTGTCATCTTTACCAGAGTCGTAATATTGAGATTATAAAGTATCTATCCTTTTGTGTCTGGTTTATTTCACTCAGGATTATGTTCTCAAGGTTCATCCACATTGTCATATGCTTCGGGGCCTCATGTCATCTTAACTACTTCATAGTATTCCGTTGTATGGATATACCATATTTTGTTTACCCACTAGACTGTTGTTGAGCACTTGGATTGTTTCCATCTTTCAGCAATCATGAATTGCGCTGCTATAAATATCAGTGTGAAAATGTCTATTTATGTCACTTCTTTCAACTCTTCTGGGTATATACCAATTAGTGGTATTGTCTAGTCAAATGGTAACTTGATATTTAGGTTTTTGAAGAACCACCAAACTGTCTTCCATAGTGGGTGTACCATTGCACAGTACCAATAACAATGAAAATGTGTTCCAGTTTCTCCACATTCTCTCCAACATTGTAGTTTCCCATTTGTTTAATGGCAGTCATTCTCACAGGTACAAGGTGATATCTCATTGTAGTCTTGATCTGTATTTCCCTTATAGCTAAAGAAGATGAGCATCTCTTCATGTACTTTTTAGTCATTTGTATTTGCTTTTCAGAAAAATGCCTATTCAGATCTTTTGCCCATTTTATAATTGGATTCTTTATTCTTTTGTTGTTGAATTCTATAATTTCTTTATGTATATACGATATCAACCTTCATTTGATGTGTGGTTTCCAGTTATTTTTTTCCCACTGAATTGGCTGCCTCTTCACCTTTTTGACAAAATCCTTTGAGGCACAGAAACTTTTGATTCAGAGACACTCCCATTTATCTCTTTTTCCTTCCTGCAGTGATTCTTAAATATTCACAGCAACACAGAGAATCACCAGTCCAGGGGAAAAGATACATTCAAGAGCACTTTTCAGAGACAGGAGACAGAAGTTTGAACTTGATGGGAAGACTGTAAGGACAGGATCACTATTACCCAGAAGAAAGGTGAGGAGGCTCTGGATTATGAGAGTAGGAATGAAAAGGGCAGGACAGATGGGAAAGACATTTCTGATACAGGAGAGAAAGATTTGGGACATGTAGGTGAAGATTAAAAGAGGAGGTTTAGGGTTTATGACTGGAGGTTTGATCAGGATGAAAAGATTCCTTGATTAAAATCAGGATCAGGATTGGGAGCTTGGGGAAAATAACTGATATAAAAGAGGAGCATAAGTTGATGGATCAGTACTTAGATGTGTTCTGTGATGGATGTGTTACGCTCTGAGCATGGCCTTCATATCAGAATGAAATTGTGATTCTGACTCTATTCTCTGTGCATCCTTGAGCAAGGGACTCTATCTCTGAAGTAACATTTTGTTATCCATAAAGTGGGACTAGCAGACCTTGCTCCACTGGGTTGCTGTAAGGTCAGTGTGGAACACATGTCTACACAGGAGCTGATCAGTGAATACTTTTCCCTCCTCTTTGTATTGTCATTCTGGTTAAGTATACTTGGAGAAGTAGCCAAGATGCACAGGAACGTACTTCACCAGTATCACTTAAACTTCTGGTAATTACCATCCAGACCTTCAGAAAATATCATAACATTGTTCACACCTTTTTCTACAGTCTCTGTCCAGCTTCTCTCATGGAAATTTGATGACTGGCTGCCCAGCAAGGAATGCTATGAAATAGTCCCAAAACCATTTTCATTATTCCTTTCAGTGTATTTATATGCCTGGTAAAGACCAATGTACTTTATGAAGTTCTGTTCACCAGGAATAGGTCTAAATTTTGGATAGAGCATTCCTTTAAGTTACCTGCTGTGCCGCTAAACACTTTTGACTTCTTCAGCTGAGATTTTATTTCCTTAGCTGTTGAATTAACAAATTTCAAGCACTAAACATAATCCATGTTGGCTGCAAATAAACTGGAGAGAAAAGGGTTATGAGCATGGTTTGGTAGGTGACTATGTCTGAGGACCTGACGATGAATAAATGTTAAGAGCTTTTCACAATGAAATTCCGAAGGTTATTGGAGGGAAATAAGGCAGATCTGTTTTTTTTCTCTCCAATCTTTTCACCCTTTCTATTGCTCCACACGATCTCAAATATTTCCGACAGTAATTTTATGATCCTCCTTACTATTTATTTCAGTTGCATCATATATGTTTTGGCTGGGCCATTTGGGGACAGGGATTTGGTTGTCATATGTGGTAAAAGACTGAGAATTTGAAAGTTGGGTTTGGGACTTGGCTCTTCAGCTTATTGTTTGCTCTCCTGGGGGCAAATCACATAGTCCTTAAGGAAAGTGGTATATGATTAGCCTAAGCTTTCTTATCTGCAAAATAGGAATAGTCAAGTTCAAGTAACAGATGTGAAAGTGCTTTGCCATTTGTAATGGGAATACACATGTTTAGAATGAAACGTCTTATTATCTGCTCAGTGCGTCAGGCTTCAACCACCGCTTTCCAAATAAAATTTTAAGTAGAATACTCAGAAATCTGCCCTTTTGGTCCACGTTTTCTAAGTTATTAACATCAAATATTCATGTTGATATGATACTCTATAACTATGTCCTGGTTTTCATTCATTGTGTTTCAAGTTATGCTTTATCTGATTTTCTTAATCAACTGTGACAGTTTTAACTATTTTATTGGTCTTATCAAGGATTAACTTGGTCTTTTTTATTTTGTCTAGTACATATTTCTCTGTAATATATTAGGTCTTATTTTTCTTATCTTTATCTTTCTATTTAGTTATAACTCTACTGCATTAAATTAGATGGTTTGCTCATTAATTGTAAGCCTTCGTTTCTAATGTAAATATTTCAGGCTAAAACTTCCCTGGTAGTAAAATCTTAGCTGTGATCTGAAAAATTTTACATGTAGGATTTTCATTATTAGTCACTTAAAATGTATTTTAATTTTTCATTATGTCTTCTTTACCCCACACGTTATTTAGAAGTGTTTTATTTTTTCATTTAAAATTCATGAGAATTTTACTTATGTCTTTCTTGATTGAATTCTAATTTAATTTCATTAACGTTAGAGAAGACGATCAGTATGATATCAATGCTTTTTTAATGCAATGAGAATTGCTTTTCATAGCTCAGTACCGAACAGATTTTATAAATGTTTCATGGGTTTCTGAAAAGAATGTATGTTTTGCTAATTTGCTGGATTTAAGAGTCTGTATATGTGTCTTAGTTTGCCAAGGATGCTGCAACAAATGGCACAAGTTGGTTGGCTTCAACAATAGGAATTGGCTGTCTCAGTTCTGGCGGCTAAAAGCCCAACATCAAGGTATCACCAAGCTATGCTTTCTCCTGGAATCTATAGTGTTCTGGTGCTTGCTTGATCTTTGCCTCCATCACATAGCAATATCTATCTCCTTCTCTGGGTTTCATTCTGGCTTCTACTTCTCTAATTTATTTTGCTTATAAAGGCTTCAGCCATATTGGATTAAGGTCCACTCTCATTAGTGCCCTCACCAAATTGTCCTTGCATCCATCTCCATTTTAAGCAGCTGCTAGCAGCTGTGGCTTCCACTGTGGGAAGAAATGATGTTCATTCCCTTAGTGTGTGTTCATGTGTGAAAGTTGGTGTGGGTGTGGGAGGGTATGTGTGGGATAGAAGAGGGAGTCTTGCAGGGTATGCTGTAGAGATGGCACAGTGAGAATGGGAGGTCATGAACTTTCCATCGCTGGGAGGTGGCTCCTAGTTTGCAACTGTCTGAGCCCCTTGAGTTACATTATTGTATTTACTGAGTTTTTTTTTTTTTTTTTTTTGATGGGAGAGAAAATTCTTCAGTTGGCTTCTTTTTTCCTGGTAACAAGTCATTCTCCACTTGCCTAAACTTGAATGGTTGGGATGCTAAATACATATCAGTAGTAAAGTTCCATTTTATTTTAGTGCACTTTCTCATGAATCCTTGGGACATATGGAAGGAAGTAGGCAGCAGGGATGATACTGGTGTAAGGTTTATGGGTTTCTTATGTAGTTGTGACTGACCACAATTTCCATAATAAAAATGACTATCGTACAATATCATTGGGCACATTTAGATAAATAGGCTTAAATCAGTTTTCTGAAATTAGGGTCCAGATAGGCCTTGTGACTTGTTCATCTTCATAATGAAATTTTCTTTTTCTGTCCATTAGGATATAAACAATCTTGGAAGGTTAAGTCAAAATTTGAAACATATGATTTCATAAATGTGTGAACAGTAATATGAATAAGCCCTTTCGTATAGCACTCTACCATTTACAAAATATTTACAAAATACAGCAGAATAGGAAAAACACTGTATTTGGAGATATACTCAGTGTAGCAGGTTGTGTTATAATCCCCAATGTTCACTGAGGGTTTGTACTCCATATACCCATCCGTCCCCCGGTTCCTACCACAGTGGGGCAGACTAGGCCACATGACTTACTCTGGCCTATGAACTGCTCATGGAAATAAAATCATGGTGTGGCTCCATCGTATGTTTTCCGCCTGCATTGCAAGACCAGCACATTCCAGGTAAGGGCTCCCCCTTCAGGCTGGGGCACAAAATAATGTAGATGTTGAGTTGAGCCAGAGCCAAACTTATTGGGCATTAATAAGTGAGCCAGAAAGGCCTTTGCTGGTAGAAGCACTAACATTTTAGGTCTTTCTTTTACCACAACACTGTTCAGCCTAAACAGACTGACACATGTGGGTTTGATTTCTGGCTCAATCACTTATTAGCTGTAAATCTTGAGAAATATATTGAAACTCTCTAAAAATCAATTCCCTCTTCTATTTTTATAGATGAGTAGCTAATACCTCCTTCACAGAGTTAATTGAAAAGTAAATGAGAAAATTATGAAAACGGCCTAAATAATTCCTGGCACATAATAGGTTGCTAAAAAAATTAACTTTCTCCCATCAACCCCAAGTGGCACACAGTAGGTTCACCATCAGTGCTTGTATCTTTCTATCTAAAAAATTCCAGCCATCCGGTATATGGCTAAACATCATAAAAGACAAAAGACTCACTTTTAAATTTGTTTCCATTCCTTCTTCTCTTTTGAGTAAAGCAGAACCTTCTTTAGGATTAGGCTAAACTCAAATTCATGTTCTATAAAAATAGACATTTCATCTGAGGCCAAAATTTTATAAAGGGCAATATTTTTAATATCTCTGCAAAGAGTAGCATTTTCTTAAACATGTAAAATAATTGGATCCAATCTGCAAGCTTATGATACAGCAGGTTTAAAATAAGCCACAGTTCAAAGTTTAAATTGAATGCTCAAAACCTTCCTAATAGTAATTATGAGATTTTCAGGCTGAAGAAATAGCCTTCCTGGTAGAAGAAGAAACCCAAGCCCACTCCATTTTACACATTTTCTTGAGTTTGAAATATTCAATCTGGGAATAAGGTAATGGCAATTTCACGTACATAATTGCATTGGTATTGTTGTTGAGGCTGTTATGGAAAACCCAGAGTACCTTGAAAACCAGCCTGCATAAGCTGGCCATGCAAAAGAGAAGCAGCTGGATTCTTCTTGCTCTGGGGAAGGCCAAGAAGGAGGTACCTCGCTCTCGTTTCCCTGGAGACCCTACTTTTGACTCTTCCCTGAGATGAACTCTCCCTTCAATGCCTTCCCTCAGCCACAGCCTACAAACAGCCTCAGCCCCATGTCCATCACTCAGACTGGAAACTCCCATCCCAAACCCACCCAGGAAGGAAGGAGAAGGAAATGGAAAGGAATAACCATTTACTAAAGGATAGCCATGTGCCTTTCCTTCTCTATATATTAAATACCCAAAATCTTTGCAAGTAGAACTCACATTTCCCAGAAGAACCTGAGTTTCAGAGAGTCCAGGAAACTTTCAAATGTCTCACACTATTAGTTGAGCTTTAGTGTCTTTGACACCTAGGATTAATTAATTAAATACAAACTCAAACATGTATCGAGGAGCAAAGCACATTTTAAAAATAAAGACCACTGCTTAGGCACTGGACATGAGCCTAGTGTTTGGAACATGTTATCTGTAATCAAAAGGAGAATCCATTTTATAGACTACCAGGCAGATGCTTAAAATGGCCCGCTCAAGGTCACGCAGGAAATAAGGACCACATTTCATACCTACATCAGCTTTGCCTTTCAAAGTTGAGGCTTATTCTTGGGCATCCTACAGAACCTTTTCACCATCTTCTCTGATTAACTATTTCAGAAGGCACTTTTGAAAACAGTGAAAGATGAACTTCATTTGTTTTTCCTGAGGTCTGCCAGAGGCAGCAGGTTAAACAAGGATATAAAAACTGTCTCTTGTGAATTGTTATGTACTTCTTTTTAAATAAAGAATTGGCTCACTTCTGTGAATAGCATAAAGAAGTATTTTATTTTTTTATTACTCGTTAGAGTTTTCACCAAAGGGAGGCTAGAAAGCTGAACATATTCTCCAGGGAAAAGACTCAAACAGTTCACCCGAGGTACTGCTGTTCAGCCAAACTATTCTCATTCTGCCAAAACACAACCCATCCCCATAACCTGTCTGGTTGTCCCCCAAGGAAAAAGCTGTGCCTGCTTCTGTGAAAATTTCATCAAGTTCTCAAGTCTGCTTTGGTTCACACAGGGCTATTTTTAAATAAACACTAATTAGATGCCATTCTTCTTGTCTTAACATTTCTAAAATACCCTTTCCTAACTTCCCCTCCTACAGGCTCCTGATCCTGCATCTTGGGGGGGATTATGAGGGATTGCAGGACTCTCTGAACAATGGGAAATCAAGGAAAATCCCTTTCCCTCTCAACTCTACCCTAGAAGTTTATTGGGGACCTCCTGGAGCCCTGGGGTCACATGAAGCTCCACAATTGAAGCTTAGTCGCTGATATCCATCTGCCTGTCTCAGTATCAGCTACTGAACCAATCTGGGAAGTCTTGAAACACCCTGTAATTCATTCAAGAGTACTGGGGAAGGCAAGGGTTGGCCCAGCTTCTACTAGCACCTTCTTAGTCAAAGTAGATCCATGAACTAGCAGGATTGGCATTAACTTTGAGCAGTTGGTTAGTTTTTAATTATTGTGTGTCAAACTAATGATTGGCCTGTTGGGAGAGGTAAGCAAAAAACAAAAAAAACAAACCTGTGCAATAAGAGTAATGCCATTTCCCATTCATTCATGTGTGGCATAAAATTTAAGTGTTCTTCACTTAAATGCAGACTCTCAGGCCCACTTAACAAGAACTGAATAATAACCTGCATTTTAACAAGATGCCCAGGTAATTCATATGCAAATTCAAATTTAAGAAACAATAAGATGGGGAGTGGTTGTCAATGCTGGCTGCACAATGATGTTACCTACCGGGAAGCTTTGAGAATTACTGATACCTGGTTTCTACTCCCATAAATTTTGATTTAACTGGTCTAGAGTATAGCTAATACATTGTGATTTTCAGAAGCTCTCTGGATGGTCCACCTTTACATGCATGGTTAAAGACCACTTCAAATTCCTGAAAAATCCAAGCATTATTATGGTTGATTTTTAAGAGACAGAATTAGGTCATTTGTAGGGAGGTTGATGGGTGACAATGTAAGCTATTATCTGTGGCTGCTTGGCACCTGGTCTTTTCTTTCCATTGGGTAAAGGGCCTAAACCCATGAAATTTGAAAGGTTAAGAAAACTCAACATCTCTTAGTGAAATTAGTCATAAAACTGGGTACTAACAGTCCAATATCTTTAATCAATGAAAACCAAGAATCAAGTAATTAAGTAATTGACGAATAGAAAACAGTTTGGTTGTTGAGACCCTCTAATGAGCTTCCATTCAATCTCACCCCTTTCTGTAATAACAGACAGCCAGATATTTCTTTAATTCAAACATTTTCTCTATTCTGGCATCAAGAAAATTTCTCTATATAGAGGATTATTAAATAATCCTCATATAGAGGATGCTCTACCAGCAACAATTGTTAACAAAGAAGAATTATATTTAAAAAAAACACACACACACACACACTTTTTTTTTTTTTCCAAATAATAGGGCCTGGAATGCCTGCAATGAGAGAGGGTATGTGAGAAATACAGGTTTTCGCTGGTCCAACTCGAAATTTAAAGCATTTACAAGCAAAATAGACACACTAAGGAAGTGAAAGTGAAATTGAAGGGAGATGACCTACCTAATTTTGAGGCTCTGGGAGGAGGGGGTCCCACAATGGGGAGAACATGTGATAGAAAGCTGATTCATTTCCCATGGACCAAGGCGAGCTCCATGGAACTGCTTCTTTAATAAATATTCCCCTTGAATATATTTTTCCTAGAGTGGCATTGTGCATTAAAAACTTGTAGAGACACGCTTTCAGAGGCTGACCTTCACTGGAATTTCCTCTCTCTAGCCTGTTCTCCCTTTCCCTACATCTGCATAGGATGGGGTACAATCCTTCCTGCTGGTAGGTTAATGTATTAGCTTGCTAACTGCTGAAGCAAATACCATGCAATGGATTCACTTAAACAATGGGAAATGATTAGCTCACACTTTTGAGACTAGAAGAAATCCAAATCAAGGTGTCATCAAGGTGATGCTCCTTCCTGAAGACTGGCATTCTAGGGCTTGCTGCAGGTGATCTTTGGTTCTTGCTTCTCTGTCAAATGGCAGTGTACAGGGCAGCCTCCCCTGGCCTGTCCCTTCTCTTCCAGGTCCTGTTGACTTTCAGCTCCTGGCTTCTCCCTCTGACTTTGTCTCTCTTTGTGGCCTTCCCATAAGGCCTTCAGTAATAGGATTAAGACCCATTCTGGGTCAGGTGGGTCACACCCTAACTGAAGTAACCTATTTGTAAGAGTTCACACCCACGAGGATGGGTCAACTTTAAAATCATAAGAAAATACTATTTTTTTAATTTCTTCGGGCCTATAAGTATACACAATCAGATAACATGGACAATTTCCTAAAAAATTATAATTTATTAAAACTGATTCAAGAAGACATAGAAACCTGAATAGACTGTTAATCATTATATAAGTCAAATGAGTACTTTAAAATACCTAGGCTTTCTTCTCCAGCCTAGATAGACTCAGTTCTTTCATATGTTCTTCATATGTATAGTTTCAGGAATTCTACCATCCTGATTGCTTTGCTTTGACACTTTCCTTATGTTTTCAGGTTGTTGTTTTTTTTCTGTTTTACATTTCTGATCTAGTCATAATTTTTTTTAAATCATGATCTCTTTCTTTTTGCCTTTTATTTTGTTTGGTCAACTTTTTGAAATATGGCATGAATGCTCATAAACAATAAAATGTCTTATTGTATTCTCCATCTCTTAACCTCTTTCATATTTTCCATCTGTTTTCTCTCTATTCTATATTCTGCATCATTTCCTTAGGTATATTTCAGTTAGTAATTTTTTTCTTTATCTTTGTCTAAGGTATTGTTTAACTATTCATTACTTTTCTTTTTTTATTTCTGGAGGTTCTACGTATATTTTTTAAATCAAATCTGTCTTTTATTATTAATTTATAGTTTAATTCTTTCATATTTTTAATTATTTAAACATGCTTAATTTACCACTTTCTCAGTTTCTTCTACTAGTCAACGTTCTTAGAATAGTCATCATTGTTTATTGAGAGTCTCTCAATGAACAGTTAGTTTAAGCTTGTTAAAGTTCATTTCTACTCCAATATTATTACTTTTAATCTATTTTTTCTATTAATTACAAGGAGATTCATGTTAAAATCAATTATTTGTAACTGTGGATTTAGCAGTTTATTTTTGTAGATCCCTCAATTTTTGCTTTACCGATTTATTACATCATACAAACTCAGGATTGAGATAGCTCCTTGAGGAATTGTTCCTTTGCAAATTATGTGATGAC